>UCOM01000037.1:0-182953 GCA_900474385.1 Ormyrus pomaceus | reverse complement strand
GGGGGGGGGGGGGAGGTGGAAGGCTGTCAGGCGGGTAGCGATGCTCGAGTGTAATTAATCGCGCGAGAGGCGCTGACAAGTCCCTTTGTCGGGTCTTCGCCGGCGGCGGGGGCCACTCGAAATACATCGGCGGGGACGACTGACGTACCTTGGAATGCGATCGTAGCTGTCCCAGCTGGTGAGACAGTTGTAGCTGCTGTATCGGCTGGACGACGCCATCACTGCTCGCGGCTGGTCGTCGTCGCGCCAAGCATCGGCGGCGTCATGGATCGGCGACTGAGCGAGGGCTTCCGCCGATCTTCTCCTCCCGCATTGTCGTGCACTCGGCGCTGTTGCAGCTGCCTCCGGCCGCTCGCGAAGTCTTGCGGGACGCTTTTGCACTCGTAAAAAAAAAGGAACGCGGCGAGTCTCCTCACGGATGTACGGGCACGGGCGAGAGCATCTCGCGAAGGAAAACAGTCCGAATGATCTAAGACACTGTATCTTGGACCGCGACGATAAGACAAACAATTTCCTCGGAGAGTAGACAGGTACAGAGAGAGAGGGAGATATATGTGTGTAGACACGGATACGGTTATAGAGAGGAGAATAAAATTGGACCACTCGGTATTCTATATATATGTATATATATAATTAGTTGTTGAACGATTGGACCGCTGTATTATTTATGACTTATACCGCGATGAAAAATAGTCGGGTACACAGAAGGGAGAGATATAAGACTTATCTCTATGATTCGGCTCGACTCGAGACGCGAGATCCGCTTAAAAATATGCTACGTTTTTGGACCCACCAACCAGCGTGTGTGTTGTTGACGTTGCTTGATCTTCTTTTTTAAATATTATTTAGCTTAATTTGTAGAATAACCTATGGCTCTTACGTAACTTTATGTAACAGTACATTCCTCGGTAAAAACATCAATGGGAGGAAAAGGAAGAGGAGGGGGTGGCATTGAGATGGAGCACGTTTCTCTCCTATCCCCGTTTTTTTTTCTTCTCCTTCTTTCGGCGGCGGCTGCGTTCGTCACGTGAATACGTGAACTCGCAGGTGCGAAGCTCGTCTGCGAATCTCGGCTGCGTCGAGTGCCGCTCGACTCTGACGAGGTTGCCGCGGCACCTCTTCCCTCATTCCCCAAGTTTTTCTCCACCTCCTCTTCTTCTTCTTCTTCTTCGTCTTCCACTCCTCTTCACTTTCTCTCCCCCTCTCGCGCTCTTTATTAACTTATTGCTCGTTTGCTCCGCCGTTGATTTTCCAGCGGCATCTCCTATCTCTTCGGCTTCTCCTCCGTCCGCATTAGCTCTATTATCGATAGCGAGCGAGGAACAAAAAGCCTTCTCAAACCGAATAAGGAAATCGATTCTCGAGTTACAGGGGAGAAAAAAAAGAGCCGGACGAGGGTGGTACGGTCAGTCCTCGATAATTCGCCGAACCAAGTAGAGAGAAAGACGGAGAGAGAGAAAGAGAGAGAAGGAGAGAGAGAGAGAGAGAGAGAGAGAAGCACTCTAATCGATTGGCCAGACTCGCCGGAACCTTGACGGAAATCACTCGTTATCTTGCTCGTGTCCCTGGCATCTGGGGCGAAAGCCGAACTCTTGCCGGAAGTAGAAAAAGGACGAGCCCTCGAGACATTCACTGCACGCGCACGCACGCACGAACGCACGCACACCCACGCCTTGGTATTCTCTTACAGGTATGTATATATATGTATATATATCTATGTACAGACGTTTATAACTCGGCGACAAATGGAATCGAGCGGCGTTCGGCAGCGCCGAAACTCCCTCGGGCGAGTTTGAATTCGAGACTGTTGCGCGAAGAGTACGAAGTGGTAGTTGGGCTTACGGCTACGCGCGCTCTTGTATATATACACGCCGGAGAGCCTCCGACTATTCTCACATCGATTTTCTCTCTCTCTCTCTCTCCTTCTCTCTCCTCCTCGCCGAGGCTCGCCGCCGCCGTGTGTAAATAAATAATTCGGGCCTGCCGGGCTTCCCCGAAGCTTGATTGTTTGACTCGTTGCGGCTTAAATTCCGCGCGTCCAAAATAATTAGCCGCTGCTGCTGCCGCTGCTTTTCCCTCCTCCGTCGAAGCTCGCCGGGAGAGGGGCACAGGATGTACGTAATCGGGATAACGAAGTGTCGAAAAGCTACGTGAAGTCGAGAGCGGAGGAGCGCGCGAGCGGTGGTGCTGAGCGATCGCCGTTCGGGCGGCCGAGCGCGGCGCGCGGTTTTTCAAAATTCCCTCGCTGCCCGCGCCGATGCCGGAATTTCATATCTCGGGCTTGCGAGCTGCCGCCCCCGGCCTCGGGTTGTGCCTGCCTGCTCGTTGTTTCTTCCTTGGTTACTCTTCTAATTGCCGCCGCAGCTCCTTGGACTCCCTCTTCATTCTTCGTCGAAGACGTGAAAATTCAGCGGCTAAATAAACTCGAACGCACACTGGGTCAACTTGCTTACGAGTGCACGCGAACGAACAGGTGTGTGCGTCCGGGCGACAGAGTCGGTCGAGACGCGAAAACAGAACTCGAATGCGAAACGATACGAGAGCGAATCGGGGGCCTATATCCTTGCTATATCAGTCCCAGCTGCAGCCGAGGGACCTGCACTTGCGCTTGAGAAACTTCATCGGCCCGGTGTACCGCGACGGGAGAGAGGAGAGGTCCGCGCGCGCGGCCGTGCCACGGGAGTACTGGCTCTCGGCACGCTTCGCGCGCGCCACTTCGGGACTCCACGCGGGGGCTCCCACACAGCCTCGCGAGCGGCGCGGTCTGCGTGCGTGTACGTACACACCCGGGCGCCGACTGGCGGCGGCAGCCCCAAGTCGTCGTTCCCCCCCCCCTCCCCCCCGGCGGGGGGGTGGAGGGAGATTGCGCGCGCACCGCGGGGGAAGTCCTTAGAGGGCGCAGGGGAGGGGTGGCGCGGAGGTGTGCGCGCGCGGAAACCGCGGGAATCGCCGCGGCGCGCGGCTCTCTCGGATGCGACTGCGGCGCGACGGAGAATGATGATCGCGAGAGGAGCGCTGATGGCCCGGAGGGTTCGGGGATCTCGAGGCCACTTTGCCCTCGTCGCTTTTTCCGGGGGGCAGAGAGGCTTGGATTTTCTTTACTGCCTGCTGCTGCTGCTGCTACTCGCTGATCCTTTGTGTTTAAGCTCCTTTCGCTCGCTTTTTCGTTAGGTTAATGCTTTTTGCGATAATCTAACGAATGCTGGCGATGCTTCTTCTGCATTGTACGCATTTCGAAGTGTCTGACCTGATCGTGATCAACACTACTGGCGCTCGCGTACAAGCTCGTACTTTCAATAATCGAACTCTTTCAGCCAAAAAATTCTCTTTGTTGGCAGACAATTTATTAACAATTAATTAACAACAGGCGTACAGAGTGACAGCCGGGCAAAAGACTCGTAACGAAGCGAGGAATTTATAATGCTCCCAATGAAGTGCGCTCGCGTATAACCCTCTTGAAATTGAACGTGTCGAAAATTTCCCAATTTCGAGCTCGCTCCGCCGTGCTCGCCGGAGCCTTTGAGATTTAATTTATGAAATAATCCCGGCGCGAAAAAAGCGCCGACGGGGCACGTCAGTCGCATAAACGCTTCGATCGAGAGCTCGCGCCCCAAAGAGTTGCCGCTGCGGCGGTTTCCCCCGGCCAGACTGTGTACACACGCATTCGTTATAACAGCGTCGAGCTCCCGCGGGGGAGCAAGCGAATAGACAGGTGGACCGGTGGGTGGGACTTTAATGCATTGGCGATGCGCGGGCCCGGGATATTAAATGAAACTGTAATTTTAATCGGGCGCCGGCAACTTTTAGGCCGCGCCGAATGCGAATATGTGCGAGAGGGAGAGAACGAGCCTCGGTGCACGAGCCGCCGGTTAAATTATTCCGGAGGAAGAGAAGTTTGCGCTTTGGCGGACGTTGCTTACCCAGTGCTCGACTTGAATTGTTTTATGCGGCCACGCGTGCTTTCGTTTTCCTTGTTGACGTTGACCCGTAGTTCTGGGGCTGGTCATGATAGTTTCATTAAGCGGCTTGGCATCGGTGCACGGTTTATCTTTTGACATCGAGAGGCGAGCAAACGGACGCGCGAGAAATGCGAGTTGTTAATTTAATTTTAATTAATTATGGATTCCTACGGCTTTTCGTAACGATTTTTGAAGCGGCGGCTTGTGAATTAAAATTGTAATTGTGAGAAAATAACTAGGCCGGCAGTGATTTTTTAAAGGGCTTTATTAATTGCAAATGAAGCTGCTACGCTGGAAACTCGGGATTTTGCTGCAAAATTATTTACATACTTTAATAAAAAAGGGAAGACGCAGAATTTTTTAAGAATAATATTTTATTTCGAGATTGGCGTGCGTCAGTTTTAAGCGGATTAAATTAAAATTTTTTTACCTGCACACGTAAAAGCACAAAGGGTTGGTTAGAATGAAAGTAATTTTATTCGTTATAGAACAAGTATTATAATTTTCAGTAATTATATAACTTGACCCTTTACCCTTTAACCCCTTTTCATAAAAAAATTTTTATTTTAATATAAGTAAATTTATGCACGAAACTTCTCGCACAAAAGCTGAAAATAATTAATTAACCGAGATAAAATGCATAAAATAAGGTTGCATTAAAATCAAACGTCGCTCAATATAATAAAATCGAGAGCTCCACCAAGTTAACCCCAAAAATCGAGGGCTCGGCCAAAAATACCTGAAATATTTTCCCTCGATAATAAGGTCGTAACAGTCGCCCGGTTTCGGCAGTGGCAAGATTAATTCACCGTCCGCGCAGAGGCCACTCTCGCCGCCCGTACCCGCACATATGCCCCTTTGGAAAGGGAGGCCACAGAGGCTCGAAAACCGTATTTCAACCCTTATCGTTTCAATTAAGTAATTAGCGTGCCGAGAGAGGCCAAAGAGAGAGAGAGAGAGAGAGGAAAAACGCCAGTCACGCCGATTATTATCTGCCGCTGCCGAATGGAATTTGTCAATGCGGCTGCCGATAGCTTATCGCACTGCGCGCCGCGGGAGGACCATCGATCTTATCGGCGCGGCGCGTCATTAAATCTCGCGTGACGCTCGGCGTTTTGTACGTACGCACTTTTTATCGTATCGGCGCCCTGGCTTTTTCGCCCCGCCTCCCCCCTTTTTGATGCCTTTGTCGCTGGAAGAATTTATGAGCGGACGGGAAGGACGCACGAGAGGCTATCGAGAGCGCCGCGCATACTTTATTAGGGGGCGCTGCACAGTCACGCCGCCGCGGAGTCGCGACTTGTTTTACATTTTCGTTTGAGGAGATTGCCGGTATTTACGGAGTATCGATTGCTTTTTAAATGAAACATTTATCTCTCTCGTATACTTAATTTGGGTTTTTAATTTCAATCGCTCGGGGATGATTCATTGCGCTGCAGTTACAATTTCGTTTTACGTTCTTACTTTTATTCTGTGTTTAAACAATTGAATTGGACAAATTTATTCGGTTTTTAATTTGATTTTATGCATCGATTGAGTGATATTTACTATTGTATTACGATGACACTTTATTTTACAATAACCGATTACAGATTGCATATCGAAGTACTTCAAGTTTTCAGCTTAATTTAAGCACTTTACTCGCATCGATTATTGTAAAACTTGTGAAAGTCGCGGGAACATTATTTTTTCAACGAAACTAAATTCGTTCCTGCAATCAAAGCAAATGTCGTTTAAAGTACTTTATAAAAAATTCAAATGTCCGATTGATCGGCAGAAACAAAGATTTTCCACAGTATTAAAAAGGTAGTTCTGTAAGGCCGATATCGAAAATATCTAAAGTAGCCGATTTCCAATATCGGTAAGTTTGAATATATATTAAAAAATCTTTGCTCGCTCGCGTCGCGCCGCGTATAAATGCGAAAATCAATTCGATCGATACGCGCGTCTTTTCTTCCTGCCCATACAGAATTATGCCCCGACGTTTCGAAACTCGAAAAAAAAAATTCCCCAACTTCCATCGTCGTTCGGCGGGGTTTTTGTCCACAAAAAAGTTTTCCATCAATTTCCTGCAACTCCCCCGGCAAAGTTGCCCGATCGATACTTCTTAAATTATACCTCTTTTTACAAGCTTTAAATGGCCGCTGTATAGTTTTCCAAGATTCAGCTTGGGCAAGGCCGCGCAAGTTCAGCCCTTGAAGTCATTAAAAAAGGAAGCTGCGATTTCTGACGCCCTTCGCCCCGTACAACTTTTTTATCCAGTCTAAAAATTCCAATTTCACCGGCAGCTCTCTCTCTCTCTCTTGCAATTTTCGTGAAATAAAATTCCCCTGCAGCGGCGGAGGGTACTTGGGGTGTCTCAAAAGACGCTTTACAATAATCATCTCGGCGCGCCTCCACACGCACTCGTCGCGGGCAAAATGAAAGCTCCTTCGCCGCCGCAGCCGCCGCCGCCGCTGTACATAAACAATACACTCCCGATGAAAAATAATAAATTGCGACTCGTCTCGCGGGCTCGTTACCCCCATCCAGTCACTATCAATCTAAAGAGCGGGAGCTCGAGACACTCCGCAGCCTCGGAGTAGATATATATATATATATATATATCGTGGGGCGCTGCGCTGCCTCCGGGTGGGAGTGTCTAGGCGCTCTCGCTCTCTAAACCGGATGATATATAAGGTGGCTCGTACGTGTTCGCGGTAAATAAAGACCGCCGGCCCGGGAGTATATAAATATTTGTCCCGAACGATGAGAGAGCTTTTCCGGCATTGAACGGCTCCCGACTCGTAATTTCGAGTGTAAGGTTCTCTACAAGGGCTCAGCGTGTAGAGGGAGGTGGATTCTGCTCTCGAGGATTTTTTTTTTTTTTTTTTTTATGTACGCCGCTGCTTTTATTGCGGTCAATGGATCGTTGCGATTGGACAGAGATGTGTGTGCTCTCCTCCTCGTCGACGTATTGGGAACGATTGCATCATTTTTTACGCCGCGGATCTCGGCTTTTGAAAAATTTTACCGCCCCGATGACTTTTCTGCCGGGTTGGCGTTAGTGTATACTAAATAGGTCGGTGAAGGTTGACTGAAATTCAGGTCGCGCGGAAAAATGTGCAATCAACTTTTTCTTATTTATTAGTTGCGTCGGTAAAAGACTGATTATTCGAATGTAAAACCTAAATAATTAATTACTTTTTTTTTTAAATTCTAATTTCCTAATTAATTGACGATATTTTATTGAAAGCGAAAGAGAGAAAATGTGTTTCCGCAATTCTCGAGGTAATCAGATAAAGCTTTTAATTATTTTTAGCGAAGTTAAAGCGAAGATTACTCGCGTTTAGCGAGCTGTATAATTGGAATTTCAAAGAAAGCAAAGAGGTTATACCCGCGTGTGATTGCAAACCCGGCAAACTTCCGATTTAAAATTAAGGAAAAAACTAAAAAAAAAAGAACGCGAAACGAGCTCGCGGCGAACGAACCACCCAGCCCCGTATACAAATCTCATTGCTCCCCGTTATAATTAAGAAGAAACTCGGGCCCGCGAGTACTTAGTTTAATGCGTATACCCGGCACACAGCGGCCGCCTCGCGTGACCGAAAATTACGTAACGCGGCATATCGCGACTCGCGTGCCTAATTGATCGACGCTCGGAAAGCGCGCGCGTATACACTTTTACGGCTCTCTCTCTCCCTCTCTGCCGTCGTCGCCGAGTTTATTTCGTATCGGGGGGAGGGCGCCGATAGCGCCGACGCGCATCCCGGCAATAATGCCGCACGTAACGCGGGAAATCGGAGATAAAAAAGAGAACGATTTAGAGAAATATCCCGGGCGCGATCGCTCGGCGTAAAACTTTGCGTTAATGTATCGCCTTTCGCGCTGCGTTTACGGGTTCGTGTTGGGCGTCGATAGCGGCGGCATTTTCTTTTTGCACGAAAAGGATATTTTTATATCGTTTTTTGTTACTCGACGGGGAGACGGTGGATTTTTGTTATTCTTAGATTTTCGGACTATTCACTTGTTAAATATTTAATTTTTTGGTAGTTTGTGTACAACTTGAGGCTTCAAAAGGTTCATTTGACCTGTTTTAAGCACGTCAGCAATGTAAAAATTCCAAAACGAGTCCGAGTAACATTCTGCAGAAATAAAATTTTACTTATTCCCGTAAAAAAAAAAAGAAATAAACTTCCTAAACGTTATAACGATACCAAAAGTTCCGCGCGTCCCTGACAAATGGCGCAAGTTTCCCGCTTCCCCGAGCGGCCCGGCGTCATTATGAAAAGTAGACGCAGTAGTCGATGCACTTGAATATTTAATCGGCCCATAAACGAGCGCACGACAGAATGTGGCCGATAAATTTTTAACGCCCCGGCATTTTTCCTCCGCTCCGCTCTCCGAACCTCATATTCGCCCCGCGAGAGAGAGAGAGAGAGAGAGAGAGAGAGAAGTCGGCGCATATACGCGAGCGACTGCAAAAAAAGGGCAATCGCGCGCGCAAGCAAGAGAAAGAGAAAGGCGACGCGCGGCGCGATATCCCGAAATTTCGATCTGCGCTTTACGAGAGGCCGCGTCATTTCGTACTCTGACCCCTCCCCCCGGTGCCTTTCGGCCGCGGAGTTACGAGGTTCGCCAGTCGTAAACTGTTGTCGGCTGATCGTTTGTTATGAAGGATTTAGAAGGACCCCGATCGAATTATCCCCGTAAACGGGGGATGCACGAAAGCGAGGGTAACAATCATATCGTCGATAAGATTTGCATTCGCTTGGACGTGTATATATGTTGAGCGTTTTCGTCTGGAGGAAAGTTTTTAGGACGAGTCGTTTGTTATGATTTTGTCTGGGTAGTTTGGAGGGTACGAAACATTGCGTGTGTTCTATGGTATTTTTTTTATTTTTTTTTGTCCGTTATTTCAGCCGTATTTTGTTGTTTTTCTTTATATTTCTGATATAAAAAAAAGGTTTTTTAAATAGTTGAATTGGATAAAACTGTGATGTGCAACTTTATGATATACTTAATATATTTCATTTGTATTTTTATTTAGACTAATCCGCGATTGTTGGCTCATGTAAAGCTAGGAAAAGTAGCGGAAACAGCTTGAAAGTGAAAGGGATCCTCAAAACATTTGGAGTATCTCTTTGCCAACGTGAAAGTTTTACATTAATTAAAAGCTCAATGTAAAAACGGAAGAACGGCTGTTTTTCTTTATTTAAAGGCTCCCCACATTCAGCAAAAGCCGCAGATAAAAGAGGAACTTCCAAGGCTCGTCGTTTCCGACTGTTGCGTTATTTTTCCGACCACTCGGGAAGTTCTTAATTCGGAAAATTCACAAAAGTCTCCCCATGGAAGTCAAAAGTACACTCGTTATACAAGACAAGTGAGAGCGCTCGGACGCGCGGCTCTTGAATTTGTTTCGCTTCTCGAAGTTTAACGGTGAAAATTACTCTCTTTCTCCGGTCGTCCCCTGCCCTCGGAAAGTTGCAAGGCAGAAAAGGAACGAAACCAATATCGAAGCCCGGTAACTGCGTAATTATAACGTTACTTTGCGAAAAGAACGCATAATCTTCAGACAATCGACAAGGCAAAAGTTCGAAAGGAGAGCGGCAACTCCTCAAGTTCCCTCGGAGCGAAACTCGAGCGCTCGTTATATTTTCTTTTTGCGCTAACGAATCCTCCGGCCGCGGCGCGGCGATGCTCGTTTGTTCTTTCCTTTCGAGGCTGCTGCGCGCGACGGCCAGACGACGACGGCGGCGGCGGCGGCGGCCCCCGAGTAGTTGATTAGTCGCCGCGAAATGTGAAAAATTCTTTTAAAAAGACCAATATTTGCTCGTTTAATCCTTTGCGGTGCCTCTCTCGTCGAGCTCCGAGCCCCGGTGTCGTCCTCTTCTCTTTTCGAGTTTTGCGCCTCTTTTTTTTTTATACCCCAAGCCAGAGCTCCGCGCTTTTTCTCCCTTTAGCCTTGGTTTTTAACTTGTTTAAACTGCGGTCGCGGTTCAGCGGTTACGTGTACGCCGCTGGCCGCAAGTAATATTTTTATCTTCTTTTTACGTCTTCCTTGTAATTTTTTAATTTAATTACGTGCTTTTTGCAAAAATCAGACTCTCGTCTTTTACGGCGTAAATTCGCAAATATATTGTTGGACATTTTTCTAATATCTTAAAAAGCCATGCTCTCCGATATAATCGAAGTTAAATAAATAATTTAGAGCTCGGTTCTTTTGCAATGTTTTATATTTTTTATTTAATAACCTTTAAGTATAGTGAAAAATGCAGAAGAATGTTATTAGATAATGCACTTGTCGGGGAGAAAGGAGATTAGGTCACTCGGGCGCAAAATTCCTTGCTATTGGCTCGGGAACTTTACAGCAGCCATATGAGAATTCCCGGCGCTTTTCTAACCCACTGCATTATTGAAGGTTTGTATAATCGAGTCTTGTGATTGTGTACATCACCGGGAATTTTCACCGACGCCGCGCTTTGAAAATTTTATTTTTAATTACCACTCGATTGTTACGCAAACTTAATTACATCCATAATCATTCCTGCAGCTATAAAATACTAATGTTTTACTCCCCGATCCTCCCTTACGCCGTTTCAATATTAAGCACTCGCTAAATAAAAGCAAGCTGAAACTAAAGCAAATTGATTAGGCAATCCCGAAGTCAAGCAGCCGGGCACTTTCCGAAGGATAAAAAGTTTCTAATTCCCCCCGGTAAAAATGGCGCATTAAGCGAATTAGCAGGTAAGCCGCAGAGAGTGGCAAAAAAGGGGAAGCAGGAGCGGACGGAAACATAACGCGGCGGCCGGGCTACTAGGCATAGGGAATTAGCGCTTATTTGCCCGAGGCAAAGAAACGCACGAGATTAGGATGAAAACTTTACGAGTCGGGCTCCACTCTTTCCCCTCTTTCTCTCTCTCTGGCCCACTTTGCCCGCGTAATTTCTCCGGCGGCGGTGTACGCGAGAGCCCACGCGGGTGCATTATGCACGTATATAGCGAGGCGAGCGCGCGCATCGATTTTCAATTATACCCCCCCGGAGTCCGAGGCGCGGCCCGCCGGCCCTTCAACCCTTTCGTTATGACCCCTCGCTGGTTATTGAGGGACCGCCGGAAGTTTATTCGATTATTCTTCCGTGAAAGGGACGAGCTTGATTTTTGCCCCCGGGTGGCTGACGAGCTGCGGTGGAGCTTTTAGGGATATATGGAACACGTCGCTGGTTTCCCGAAATTCTGAAATACATTTTCCGCTGCACTCGAATGAAAAGTAATGTTTGAAATTACATTAAAAATCTGACGAAGATACGGTAACGGAAATATTAAGCAACACTTTATACATTGAAGACTTACAAGTCGTTCGCTTGTCAAAACTTTCCTGAAATTCATAAGTAAGTCGCTTACAACCGTTGAAGAGAAAATTAAGTCGACGCTGCCTTATTGTCCGCGCTAGGCCGTTTCTCCGCGCGCATGCGTACAGCACGTACGCATAGTTCTTCGTCGGAATGCGGTGGGGGCCGACTGAATGGGAGAGCGAGCGCCTCGCCGCCGCCGCCGGCGGCCTTTGAACCTGAGAAATTCAATTATTGCACCGCTAACCGGGTGCCGCTGAGTTTCCGGGAAGTCACTCCCTCGAAATACTTGGTTTTTAATATAAACTCTGCTTACGCTTTGTTTTGGGCTTTTAATGAAACGGAATTTCTTACTTTAAATGCGCTGATTTGCGAACGAACAATTAAGATCAAGGGTAGATTATCGTTTTCATTTGAAATATTCTATAGTCGCGGCTGACCAAAACGTCCTTGTTCCACTTGGAAATTCCTATTTCGATTTCCTTCGCGCGAATCGAGCGCGGAGAATACAATTTTTATTCAAATTCCATCCTGCAAATACTAACCCCCGAATAGCTCCGAGGCTTAAATTCTAATTTAAATCGGGGCATTATAGTAAATGCACTCTCAACTTTTCATAACCCGAGCAAAATCTACAAACCAAAAAGCCCGGAGCAAACTCCGAAAGGACAGCGGGAAGCCGAAATTACGTAATTAAGTAAAGAAAAGTCCTCTCTCCCCCGCAGCCGCAAATCCCATTATCCGACTCTTCAGCACGTATAATCCCCGCGCGATTAGTTCCCGCGCCCGGCATCCGGCGCGCGCGCGGCGTCAAAACGCGCCGGAGCCCAGCTGCGTGCGTACACGCAAATGAAGCAAAAATCCCTCGGCGTAATCCGCGATACGTACAGCGAGAGAGAGAGAGAGAGAAAGGACGAAAAATAAAGGAGGAAGAGAGAAAATCAGCGGCGGCGCGTCGTTCGCGCGAGTACACAGAGAGGCAACGGAGGCAATATAGGCGCGCTCGGACGGGGGGAGGGGAGGCGATCGATGATTAAATTTTAGCGGCCGGGCGAAGTTTATTGTTTGCCCCGGCGTTATCTCCCGCTCTCTCTTTCTCTCTCTCTCTCGTCCGACGTCACTTTCCACGAGATTAATATTCATTCTCCCTCTCCCGATAGTGAATGAAAGAGAGAACCGAGGGAAACACGCATCAGCGATGCATGACCGGGGGTGAGGGGGGAGGGTGAATTCACTGGCCGCTCTGTCTCCCATTCAGCGGACGCGCGGAGATACACAGTTTGCGCGAGTAGTCGCCGCTAGATAAGGAATGTCCTCTCGAACGATTGATCGCGCCCCGAATATGTGTCGATGATGCGCTCTCGTTTTGTCCCGCGAGTTTTATTGATTCGTTATAACGGCACGAGGGGGAGTAGGCTACGTTTCCGGCGAGGGAAACACGTGTAAAAACTAGTTCGGGGGGGACGTCCGGGGGACGTTTAACGCGAGAGTCGTAAAGTAATGTGGGGTGGTGCGAGGCGCCCGCAGAGAAGCTGGACCTTATTAATAATGTAGCGAGAGGAAAATCCTTGTTGATGCATTATTTAACGAAAATGTAAAGTAAGCGCTTTAGTAGCGCGAGCGAGGTGCTGCCCGTGCTAAAGTAATGCTCTTATTGATTATTAAGCGTAAGTGATTGTTTCCTAATGACGGCTATAAATATTTTGGCTAATGCAATTAGCTCGGTTTTAAATATTTAGCTGCAATTATTTCTCAAAAAGTGGTCTATAAGAAAGGTGATTGTATTTTATAATTAACTTTCAATATTGGGGGTTAAAGTTAAAAGCTATATAATCAATATCAAAGAGCAATTCAATCTCTTAAAAATTAACAATCAACTAAAGCGAGCTAAAGCAAAATGCGTACCGCGAAAGACGCGTTCTAAAAAAAAGCGGAAAGCGAACAACGTGCCGCGCACCGCGAAAACCCGGCGCAAATAATGGCTTTCGACGAGAGCGAAAAGAATGCGATTCGCGGGCCGCGCGCCGAGAGAGAAGCTCGCGAGAGCCTCTTGATTCGCGCATTTTTCTCTCCTCGCGGCAATGGAGCCGCCCGCCCCCCGCCGGAATCGCGCTCGGCAACACAATAACCCCGCGGCTCGGAAATTACACGTCCGTTTATACAGGCGCGCCGCGCGTAATTCTCGCAAATGTTTATTTTGCCGCGCGCGCGCGCGCGGCAAAGCCCGCATACGTGAGCGCGCCGGCGCTTTTTATATCCGTCGATCCTCCCCGCGAAAAACCGCTCTCGCGCATACACAGTCCAAGTGCTCGCCAGCCGATGCCGCGTGCACGTATACTTATGCCGACGTATCGGCGCTTATACCAGTTATCTTCCGTGTGCGAATCGCTCCGGCTGGAATAATAAGCGATGAATGTTTGCGCGATTTCGCGGATCTTCGTTTTTCCCTCTGCAATTCCTTTTGTAATCCGCTTCGCCACCGGGGCTCTTTTTTTTATCGCCGGAGCTCAATCAGCTTCTGATAATCTATAGATATTCGTTTTAAGGTTTTATCGAATGACCGACTGCGTTAAATAATGGATTTGTGAGAAGTTGTTTCGTTGTTACAGTTGCTTTGTGAAATACTATAGTTTTAATAATGCAGTTGCAGATGTCAATTATTATTTTCAGGAAAATTGGTTAAATTTCGTTCGGAATTCTTGATGCATTTTTGACGAAATACTTTTAATTCTTAGACGAGTTTACAAACGTCAGAACAATTAGCACATTTTCCGAATAGTTTCCAAATACCGAACTTATTCGAAGTGGTTCAGTGAAGTAAGACCGTCATCTTCAGAAGTCCAAATTTTGATAAATATATAAAAAAATAGCTGAGAAAAATATTTTATGCAGTATTTAAAATTGTCGTTTTTTTCAAATAAGCAAAATAACCCTCTTACAGTATCTTTTCTCAAATGACAAAGGAAACCTCGGCGTTTAGCTCTCGGTAATTAACTGCGGACTTGACGGCGGCGCATTTATCGTTACTCCACTTATAAACTGCCGGCAGCCGCGCGCGGCGGTATAATAAAACGCAATTTATCAAGGGAAGCGCTTCCTCGACGCTTTGCTAAAGACACGTCGCGCATCTGGCGGGCGTAAAAAACCGCGCCGCCGCGGCGCTGATCGATTTGACATGATAATTTTGCGGAAGCGGGGAGCTCCCCGCAAAAAAAAGACGCGCTCCGACGTTTCCCATTGATTCTCCGGCTTTGGAGCGGGCGGGAAATGAAAATTGCCGCTGTTAATATTGCGGAATTATCGTTGACGTTTTCCAATAGGATCAAATTAAACTCTCTCTCTTTCCCTCTCGGACGCCGCTGAAATTATTCGCTCTTGGACTAAACGTAATTCACGGGATAATTTTACAGGGATGCGTTTAAGAGTAGGGCTTTTTTCTCGCTTTTTAAACGGAAAATGCTGCGTTGGAAATTAACGATTTTCCGCAGATTTTTGTATTAAAATCGGGCTTAATACCGGAACATTAAATTATACGATTGCGTTTATATCCATATTATCAATCAGTTATAACACCGCAGTCCACAAAGTACTCAGAATCGTCGCATAATATTAAAAAGCTGTTAAAAATTTAACGAAACGAATAAGAAAACCAGGCATTTTCAAAGCAATCAGTAAACACCAAAATTGGCCAGCTAATCACGGCAATCCGCTTGGCCTCTTTAGTCCCACAAAGGCCCTTAGGACATCAGAGGTGCGCTCGACCTCCAAGACGACGACAGAGTAATCAGAAATTAGCACGTTTGAGGCCGAGCAGGAGGAGGGGGGATAGACAAAGAGAAAGAGAGACTCGGCTCCGCCTCCGCGGGCCGCATCCTCGAATTATCGATTTCCGCGCCGGGGCGCGACGAGTTAATCGGGAATCGCGCGTTTAAGAGGATGGAACTCTTAAGTAGGCTCGAGGAAGAAGTGCTGCGTCAGTTTCTTAAGCGACCGAGGAGCGCGCTCGGCTCCTTGGGCCCTACGCCTGTTTCATACTTGAAAGTCTCGTCTGGCGGCGGGTCGCGCTCGAATTGTGGCTGACGCGCGAGAGAGAGAGCACGAGTTTAAGTTTTCAGGAGTAGAGCGAGGGCAAGTTGGTACGATTTACTTTTTGCGGGAGTTTGTTTCATTTCTCGTAAAATAAATGTTGATTCTACGTTTTTTTGTCTGTCTGGCGTGTTTGTTCTGATTTTCAACGAAAAGTTTTTATGGTCTAAGGAGCTTTTTTAAAGGGCCAGTGATTATATACAAACCGTTTTTATTAATATTCATTTAATTGAAATTGTAATAGTTTGGAAATTTAAATTACAGAAAACCTTTGACTATACATTTTTCTTATTATTTTTCCCATTCGAATTATTTAATCCAAAGCGTTAGCCCAACAGTTACCCAACAGACGTCAAGAAATCACGTATTAATAAGATTCAAATCCGTAGCTTAATCTGTCAATACGCGTGACGGGCAAAAAAAAAAAAGGAGGACGCGCTCGAGAGCGCCCGAAAACGTCAACTCAAATATCGGGCGAAAGCGACGGGAATCTCAGCCCGCCGAGCCATCCAAATCACTTGCACGTGCGGCGGGGAGCCGTCGGGTGGCCTGTCGCCCGACGTCAGGCCGCCGAGAGAGAGAGAAACGGAAAGACAGGATACGAAAAAGGAAAACTCTCTCCGAGCGAGAGAAGAAGGCGCGCGGAGGAAGGAGGAGAGCTGCCATTTGCGCGGCCGCCGTTATATATTGACAAAGATACTTTGAGTAACAAGCAGCGGCCCGGAGCCGGTAATCGGATTTTCCTCGAGGCCATGCACCCGATGCGCCCTCCTGACTCTGGCTGCCTTTTTCTTTTTTCTCCCCCCAGCCGGCGGAGGCTCTTAAGTGTATAGGCAGACGGTTAACGGCACGCTAATGATCGAAATAATAGCCGACGTGCGTCGCGACGACGATCGCGGGAGGGGGGGATGATTCTTTGCGAGGCCGATCGGAGGATCCTGTGACGTGCTAATGAAAGGGCCTGGCAGTTTTTAGAGAGCTCTTGCGCATTTCATTACTCGAGCATCTTGTTAGGGAAAATGTGACGATCGTCGTTTTAGGGTAGTTGGTTAAAAAATGCGTATATAAGGCGGAGAGTTCATTGCACTCACATAATAATAATATTTCGCGTGCAAATATTTTTAATGTTTTTAAAATGAAAAAATGATTTGTTCTCTATTCCTTTGACGAATGTAATTAAATTCACGTTCGACAGAAACACGCTTTATTGACACATCAGTGCTTCACGAATACTGTTTATTCGCGATTGAATAAAAAGCAACGACTCCGATTAGCTCTCGAGAGCAAAGAAGAGCATCCATTCGAGCGGGAGATTTTACTCGACCGATTCGCAAAGGCACTAAAGAAGAAGAAAAGCCGAGCCTCGAGGCAGCCTTAATTGGCGCGAAGGGAGGCGTATCCGCGCACTCGCACGACTCGAGTCGAGAGCACCACCGTTCGTCAAAATAAATTCACGCAACCTCGTTCCTTGAACTTTTCCGCGAGAACTCGTGGCCTTTGACTGCCGGCTTGGCGCGCCTCTTTACGGGGCAATATAATTTACGCGTTAACTGCTCCAAAGGGGCGACTTTTGTTGCGATTCTCCTCCTCGGCCCCGGAAGTGGAAAGGCCCCCCCGTGATTTATTCGCCAGCCTTTTGTTTTCGTGAGCGAAGCTTGCGCGGCTCTTCTTGGTCTTGAGAGCGAGAAAAAGTCGCTCGGCCCCTTTTTTTATCGAAACTTTTATATTAAATCTGATTTTACGAGATTAATTTTAAAAAGGCGCGCGCTTTTTGCTTTGAGGCGCAAAAGTTGCGTCGAGCTTTTTATTCAAATTGTCGAGTGGTTTTAATGAAAAGGATTAGCCGCGCGCAAAAGGTACGATGTTGCGATTTTACGGCTCAATTTTGTAAGAGCCTTAAGTAAATCCATTTAACATAATCCTATAACCATAATACGACGCCGGTACCTTAACGTTAAATTCACTTATGGATTAACGTCTGATGTATCTCCTCCGACGTTAGCGTTTTCGAGAGACACTTTCGGATGCAGCTTAGAACCACTTAAATTAATTAGATCCCCGTCGCCGCGGGAAAGCAGTCGCCGCCTTCGCCTGAAATGAAAAACGCCTTTTACGCGCAAAACGCCTCTACCCTCCAGGCTCTCGTTAAAAGTCAATCTATGGATCCGCCATTCGAACAAAGCGGGTCACCGCATTCGCACACTGGGAGCTGCGAAATTCAAAAAGCCAAGCCCCCCCCCCCGGCAGCTAAACGCGTGCATTTTGCCCCGGCAAAATGAACCTGCATCGCGGCGTGGCGAAACGCTCCCTTGGGGCCAGGTCTCCGGCACGGCCGTCATTCATTAGGGCCGTCCATCCGCATAATATAGACGCCGGCTGGCTGGGCATCGACAATAAAAGCAATAATTTAGCGAGCAAGCGAGCCGCGTCGCGGCCGACGAACCGTCCGTGCGAGAAACCGAACTCCATCGGCCGGAATTACCGCGCGCGCGCGGCAAAGCACTCCGCGATTAAAGGCAATATCGCTGAGAGTCCACTTCCGGGACAAGCGGCTTTCTCTCTCTCCTCGCGGAGAGAGAGCCCTTTTTCCTTTTGCGCGTTTGCGCGCTTTTCTCTCTCCTGACCTTTCTCGCCGCGGAGAGCTTTTTATTTCGAGATAGGAGCTGCGGAATTGCGAGCCAAGGATAAACGCGGCGCGCTCAAGCTGCGGCGTATAGTGCACAGCCGGGGCGGAAAGTGCGGTTCTGTCTTGTCGAGGCGCGTCGACGGACTGCCGGCGAGAGAGAGAGAGGCGTAAATGACGATGGAACGCGGACGGGAGAGGAGATGAGACTGGGAAATTTATTAGAGTGGCGACTCGGATATAAGAAACGAGCTGCAATTCTGAAATATTTTGGCGCGGATTTCGTAATTGAAAATATTTCGACTGCTTTCTTTGCAATCTAGTGAAAAATCTTCTTTTTATAATGATTAAGCGGATAAAGTAGTTTTATTTTTCTAGAACCTAATTTTGAATGAAAGACTGAAATACAGTTTTGTGCTTCTATACGTCCAAATAGAAATGTAAAAATAAAGTAATAATTTGTCTGACTCAGCTTGACTTTTACTACTTAATCTTCATGCGTACTAATTAGTTTTATCTTTACCAATTTTATTTTTATTCACAATGATTGTAAAACTTACAAGGTCAATTAATTTATTACATTTAATAAATAAATAAAATATGAAAATACTTTTTTGCACACGTCAACAGCTCCTTTTTCTTAAATTCCTGCAGAAAATTCTTTCGAAATCGAAACCTTCTATATTTTTATAAAATCCAATTTCAAAATAGCATTACTACAACAGAACCCTTATCGCGAGCCAAGCCAAAATCAACAAGCAGCCGAGAAAAGAAAGAGCAGAGAGCCCCGACGCGCTCGGCGGCCGGCTGTATATATCCGACGGCTGCTTTAGTTCGGCGTTCCGCCGCGGCAGGTAAGGCGCTTTTTCCGACGGCAGGCGCCCCCTGCCTGCGCCTCTATCACTGTAGCGAGAGAAAGCTGCTGGCGAGCGAGCAATCGAGTCGCTCTCTCTGCTTACCCACCGCGCTCTATGTGTGTCTACAGTTCCCTACGTAAACAGCCGTCCGATTGTTGTGTGGGAGCGAGTGAGTGAGTCGAGCCGAGGCACAATGCACTGATTTGGCGACCGACATTAGCGAGGAATGCACCGCGCGGTTCGATGCCGTGGGCGCCGTTGACTGTTGGCCACCGGGATCGATTGCTCATTGAATCTTGCGTTCTGCGGATAGGGCTCGGTTTATTTGTTTACAATGTTGCCGTTGGCTTTTACCCGTCGTTTCGGAAAATTGGGTAAAATTTTAGATATTTTATGTGACGAATCGGACTAAAATTTTGGAGAAAAGTGAAAATTACCTTACCAAAAAATTGTTTGCTTATTGATAAAAATAGGATTTCTCGAAACAAAAATTTTATTTTAAAAGAAAATATTTTTATTATTTTTTTTTTTTTTTTTGCAATTAATCTTTCGCCGTAATTTAAAATTGTAATTAGTCTCAATAGTGCATTTTAAGAAATATCGAGTGCATACAAGTACCATTTTTCAGAACAATCCGAGTGCCTTACTTATTTTTATTTCACTATATGCACAGCGAAGGAAAACTGCAGTCAAAGAGTCCGCCCTTTTCAAGGCAAACGGACAAAAAGCATTGAAAGCCGAAAAGTGCACGTGAATGAAATGTAATTTCCGACAACGGCTCTCGAGTGAATTGGGTCGTGAAAGATAAACGACAAAAGTCGGCATACTATTTTTGGTTTGCCGAGCGCGAAATGCGCGAGGCACTTAACCCTCCCCCTAGAAGCCAATTATCGAAGCCCGAAAATCTGGCCCGAATATACACCCTGCCCCCTTTTTTTTTTCGAAAAACGAAAAGGCGCACCGTCGACCTCATTAAAATGCCCGGCGAAAATGTTTATTTGACAAGGGAGGAAGTAAAAAAGAGCCAAACGCGCAACTCCGAGCTTTTCGAGCGGCGAACGGAACGAAGTCGAGGTTGGCGCTTTCCGGCGGGTTTAAATCTGCTTTGCCGCGGTACACTCGTGCGCATCCGGCTAATCCGGAAAACGCGTTTTTCCCTCGCGGCGCAGCGCTGCCGCTCTGCCTCAATTTTTTAACGCTTTTACACGGCGACCAATGCTGCGGCTCGCGTAAACGGATTACATTTATTTTTACGAGTAATGTGGGACGTTTGGAAATAATTTTGTTGACGTATAAGATTTGGATTGGGACTTATATCCTTCGCTTCATTCTTTTTTGCAATGTACTTTCAGTTAATAAGTTAATATTAAAAAAGTTTTATGTAAGTTACTCTTTAATATACAGTATTACTGGTAAGTAGAATGTATTCGAGTTTGGTCGAGCAGAAAAGTTTTTATTAAAAGATGCATCAACAGATTTAAAAATGTAACAGATATTTATGCGATGTATTATTTAATTTTAGATAAGAATTTTTGAATTCCAAATTCTTAACTGACAGCAATTTTCTTTAACGTAAATCTAGAGTTTTTTTTTACTGCCTAAACGTGCGTCTTTCAAATAAATACACCTATCCCTTTGAGTATTACACCTTACAACATAAAAGAAACCGTACAAAACTATTTCCAAATAAAACATATCCGTCGGTCGTGAAGGAGATAAAAAAAGGTTATTGGTCAATGGTCGAGGACGTCTGGCCGCGGAAACATACAATGGGATTTGCACCGTAATATTCACTAAAGCGGCTAAAAAAGGCGGACGGAGACTCGTAAAACTTGTCGGCCCGTCCTTCTTTCAGGAGATTTCTTCAGAGTCCCGCGGTATCTCGGACGACCGTTGGGTCGTCGACTTATTGCGGTCGACCGTCTGCTCGGCAGGCAAGCAGAGAAAGAGAGAGAGAGATATAGAACGGGGAACGAAGAGCGATGACACTATTAATCATCATCGAAATCTCGACGTGGCGAAAAAGTCGAACTATTTCACGGACAACCGATCTACTTTTTTCCCGGATGGCCCTTACTTTTGCTCATCCTGTCGCCCAAATGGTAACGGATAATGGTGTTGACGAGATTCTTGATTTAAAAGTTTATTTTTAACTCGGACTTTTGACTATTTTTGAGTTTAGCTTCAATTTTCGTATTTTAATTAAGGCGTGAAAATTATTTTGGATGAAAGTTACTGTTAAAGTGCTATTTACATTGTGGATTGTTGTGAATTGGAGATAAATTTTCTATCGATGAATGCGTAATTCCGCTGTATATATATGCTACTCATAATTCCAGAAAGCTTATACATTGTTTGCAAATGGTACAGAGTGATGAATTTGTATTTGGTACGCAGATCGGGTTATTCACTACTGAATTGCAAATGTACGATTGCAAATATTTGAAACAGAGATATCATTTTGAGGTGTTCATTAGAAATTCCAGATACACTTTTAATTAATTTTAGAAAAGTTGTCAAAGTATATTTTATGAATTATTACATTTTAATCTAATATTTAGAATTTCGAATTTTTCAGTTACAAAATTCCCCTCTTACCCATTGAGTTTTGCGAACTTTTGATTTATCATCAGAAGAGCTTTCCAGATATAAAATTTACACCCAGATAAGCGCCTTATTCGCTCTGTACTTCTTTCGCTCTCGTCCTCTTCCAAAAGGTACTGATTCATGTTTCCTCCCTCATTTTTCCTCTCATTTTCCGCCCTCTCCAAGCTAAGCTCAGAAGGGCGGCGGTCGCCGCGAGACTCGGGCCAAATGAAAACGAATGACTCCTTTCCCTCCCCCCATCGAGCCTCGGATCGAGCCACTAGAAAAAAAAAAAAAAAAAAAAACCCCGAGTAGAATCGCTGCCGGCCGTTATTTTCGATTAGGACTAAACGCCGAGAAACGTCAACGCAAGCGGCCCGTAATCTAGTACACAATCTCGAGTGTCTGTCTATCCCTAGCTGCGCATGCAAGCTATCATCCGTAGGAACTTGGATACACGCGAGCGGGAGGCGGAAGCGGCGGCGGTTGCCCTTGTCCTAGACTATATTGCCTAGTCTCGAAACTCAAACGCCAGGAGGAATTTTCGAGGGCGCGCAAATCCAATAAACTTGATTTATTTCCTCTTTCTTTCCTTGTCTCAAGGAGGCGAGCGTTCTGGCGATGATAAACGCGACTGTATATGTCTAATAAATTCTTCGCGGGTGAATTTAGAATGCACAAAGAGTTGATGCGCCGTGGCATATTTTCGATAAAGTGGTATTTACGGAATGAGGAGGTATAGTTATATAGAAGAATGTGTCGATTTCGATCCTCAGCTGTAGATAAATGCTTTCATAAAAATGTGACATTTAAAGTTTAAAAGACAGGCTAAATAACTCAATCTTTTAAAGCCAAGTATATGACACGAAACAAACCTGCTTTAAATAGGTACGTTTCGTAAAGACAGCGATCAAGATAAATATGCACAATATTAAGGTTTCCAATTCGCCAGTCAATCATCAAAAGCGACGTCCGATTACCCCGCGCTTAGCAAATAAAAGCGTCGGAGGCTGCGGTCATAAAGTCCAATATTTATATACGCTCGAGCAATCAGTGCAATATCCCTGGGCTTTCGTCCCTTGCCGCCGACGGCCAATTAGTATTCCATAGTCGAGCCTGCCAGTCTCGGAAAACCGTCGGCTTTAACCCGATCATTGCATGCATATTTATGTCAATAATAGCTGTCGCCAAACTCGCTGATAATTAATAGGCGGAATACGCGTAAACGAGTGGAAGAATGTGTCGTTACGTCACGCTGCAAAACGTTTACCGACGACATCTGTTTAATAATTGCGCCTGACGTATTAATTCCAAATTGTTTCCTATAAAATTTGAAATTCTCGGAATACCGTAATATCTGCGTGAAAGTATTTAGATTTGCATAAATCTATATTTTCTATTCAAAATTTAGACAGGTTGAAGAGCAGTTATTCAATTATTATACGAATTAATTAAATAAAGATTTAATGCAAATAAGCAATTCGTAGAATTAAGGTTGCTATTACTGAAACAATCGGTAAATAATTTTCTATTTTTTATTTTGCAACTCGTTGCCTCAGTTACAATTGAAAACAATACACGTTCACGCATGTGTTCCTGAATTTACTAGGAAAGTGTGCGTAGGAGAAACGAGTGTCTTCATTACCGGCCGTATTGAATTAATTACCTATTCAGAGGCACGTACCTTTTATACCTTCGCAGCTCTGCAGCATTCCAGATTTGTTGTTTGACATTCGAGTCATGCGGGTTTGTTCCTTGCAACCCACTTTTGCGAATTTTGATAACTTGTTTATGCGGCTTGTGTATTTTGCGTGCTTGCACAGCGGAAGTTGCTTGGTTTGCGTCTCGCTTGACCGAAAAGTTACGTGCAATTTCGAGACGTAAGCAAATAATGTGCACGCTGATTTCGGTACCGAACGAGATTTTAATTTTCAAGAGTGGTAAATTGAAAACTGTTTTATTATTATTGAGAAATGATATTTGCAAAGTATTTTAGGAAAACTCGGAAGGCGTGCTTAGATGGAAAACCTTTAAGAACCCGGTTAAACGTGAACGCGGAAAGGTTTCGGTATTCTATAGAAAATTCGTATCACTTTTTCAGAAATGTTCTTTTAAATTTTAAACAGGTAAAATTTTTTCATTGAACTTTTTCAATAATACGCTTCGATGCTTTCGGACATTGTGACAGGATTTACAACTTTAAAGAAAGATAGATTGAATATTGATCTCTTTTAAAATTTTACGTCCTGCGAAATCTGTATCAAAATCATCTAAAATTCATTTCTACGCGCTTCAGTTAAATTAAATCTGGGCTACAACAACTTAATAGTGCATGTCGGTTGTACAAAAAATTTTATCGTAAACCGGCCCGGGAAATAGCTATTCAAAATTTATTGCACGCGAACGCGCAATAAATTTTGTCGCAAAATAATCACAATTTTAAGAAAACTTTTGCTTACAAAATCGTATAAAAGATCTTAAAATTTATCAAAAAAGTAAAATTAAAAAAGCTTGATTAGCTAAGATCAGCGAAGTTTTTATCTTATACTAAAATAGCTTTAAAGTTTACGCCTTATATTAACATTTTATATTCTTGTGTCGTCTCAGCTATTCAACGGAATAATGAAACAGCTGACCACAATTTTTTAATGTTCATTTGCTGCATTTCTTGCTTCACAATTAACGCCAAGTTACTTCTTGTTTCAAACTGGTTTTATTTAGAAAAGTTGACTTAGATCTTTTGTTACAAAGTTAACAAGAGCTTACGGGGAATTTATTCAAAGAATGTTTCCCGATTTATGTCACTTCAAAACTCCAAGTCTTGGAGCGTCACACTTAAAAGTTATGCATTTTGAAATTTGAAGTGATTTTAGTAAAGTTTCGAAACTCTTTTACAAAATGCTTACATTATTACAGTACATTAGACTTTCAAATCTTTAATTTATATGTCATAGCGTAAAAGTGATGTAGCAAGGTTGTATATCACAAGAGAAACCTTCATTTCGCTAATTTCATGCCATCAAATTTACGTATAAAAAGTAAACTAAATTTTACTTCAAAATTTTATTTCCAAAGCATCTCTCGTATTTTGTAAATGTCTTTCAAGCCTTCAAATTTACCAGCTTACCAGTCGAAAAGCCGCCTACAAGAGTCCGCAAGCTCACCCCTACCGCTTTAGTCCATATTTTTGAAATTTCGTAAAAGTAAGATCCAATACAAGCTGCTTTAAAATTCCAGCTCTTCGTGAAATCCGATAAATTCTGGTCTACGTCGCTCCTCTGGAAATCACTGACCTTCCATATGCGTTATACATGAATATACATGCTTAGCAGAAGCTCGTTGCGACACGTTGCAGCAGCAACTGCGGACGAATGCGCATCGCAAGCTCCCGCACGTATAATGCCGCCGCGTCGACCTGCAGGTGTTCACGCAGCGTAAAAAGACATTAAAAAAGAGAGTCGCGGGCCGCATGGCATCTTGCCAATAAAACGGCGCGCGATCCTCCCCTTTTCCGTCGCGCCGCGCGCGCGCGCGGATGAAAGCGCCGCTTTTTACGAGCTTAATGAAAGGCACGAATTAACGACATCTCCGAGTGGCTTATGAAAAATTTGCGCCCTCCAGATTTTTTTTCCTCTTTTTCACGCGAGCTTAATCCCGCGAGAGCGCCGAGTAGCTTAGGGCGCGAGCTCGAGCGTTTTTTACTGAGCCCTGACGAGGGGCCGCCTCGATGCTGCGTGCAAGAATTAATATAAATATTTACGGGCGAAGAGAATTAATATTTTATGGAAGTGGGCATCGGGTGATTATGAATTTCAATCCTCTAAAAGAATGATTAAGGGATTTGACGTAAGAAAACAAAAAAACATTTAGTGACTTTAAAGGATGCAAATGAAAAGTTTTTATACTTTTCTTCTGTGCCTTTTAAAAACTTTTTTTACAGTTTCACGTTAGAACGGATTCAAAGAGACCGTAGGGTCTCTTTATTGAGTAAATGTTTTCTCCGGTCTTCCGAAGAACCAACAAACGGGAAAAAACTTAATAAGAAAAGTAAAGAACCCAAAGAACAGTAAAGAAAAAATTAAACAGTTCTAATGACGTATTATTTTGGAATCAAATGTTGGAACTGTTTGAAAAATAAATATTGCTTTATTTATAATTTATTATTCTTAAAATATTTAATGTACAGCTGTATGAATTAATTTTTGCCCTCTTCTTTATGGTTATTAAATGATATCCGCTTTTCCTCTACAGTGCAGATACAAACTCATCAGTGAAACATTATGTTCTGAAGTTATGGCTAATGACCCGTGATAACTGGCGTAAAAGTATTTTTGATGATAAAACTTCTAGTTTTTTCATAAACTTTTCTTTCTATATCCCTACTTTCGTCGTTTAAGAAACAAGATATGTCTTTAAAATTCTTACAGCATTAACATTTTAAAATTAAAGTAAAAGCTTTTAATTCACTTCCCCTTTGAGGACTTTAAGAATATATTACAGAAGATTCACAGTTAAAGTTCTTTTTAATCCTCTTTTCTCCCATATTCAAAAAATGCCACATTTACTGCAAGATAGACATTTCATTTCATACAATGACTAAGTGAAATGAGATAATCATCAATACTCCACAAGTTCTTAATAATAGAGAAAAAAGTACATCATATCCATAAAATTTTTAATAGTATACCACACAAACGTAATAAGTATAATAAAACGATATTGTAAAAAATGTTGTCACCAACGAGAATCTCTGCTTCATCTTCCTCGGTATCAAAACGAATCTTACTTTCAAATTCCAAGTGACCTCCCTCGACACCCCGTTTTCGAGTGTATCTCTCATTAAAAAGCCCCCAAAATTCCCTTCGCCGTCGAAACGGCCCGCGAGCAAAAGCCGATAAAGCAGAATTCCCCGTCGGTCGAAAAAGGACACGAGACACAGCGCGCGACAACGGCCGCCGCAAAATTACCTCGGAATCTGAAAGGCGATCTCGTCGAGCGAGTCGCTGGGCTGGAGGGGCACTCGCTCGAAGAGCTTGGAGGGGCCCCGGTGGACGCGGTTGCAGCTCTGCATGGAGCCGGCGGTCGGCTGCGGCTGGTCCCCGCAGTTCTGGCTCCGCTGGCCGGCCTGGCCGCCGCCTCGTCGCTGGCGCTTCTTGCGCGCCTCCTCCGCCTGGCGGCGCAGGTTGTGCAGCCGGAAGAAGAACACCGACATGTCTGCGGGCCCCATACGTACACTTCGTTGGCACTCTCTCTCTCTCTCTCTCTCGATGCTCGCTTCGACGGAAGCGGCGGATTCTCTTTCCGAGATTTAACGTGCTCACCGGGGATGAGCGAGGATGTTGAGAATAAAGGGTTGAAATTTTTTCGCGACAAATTTAAATGAGTCCAAATACAAAGTGGAATCTTTTAAAAGATAAGTCATTGATGGTTTTAAAGGCACAGAAACAATGGAAAGCAGAAATCGCTCATTTATTCTCAATGCTCCAAACTCATTGAAGATTCAAATTGTTCTAGACTGATGCCCTTCGCACACGAAAACATGAAACGTGCATGCGCGTTGCATTATACATGCTTTGATACAGCGATACGCTCGGTCCGTTCATTTTTAATATACGTGCATTACATGCATGCAGAGACAATTAAAGCTTTCACATACACAGAGATATCGTAAAAATCGGAATATTCACAATCCCACCAAGGAAACGCAAATAAAAATCCTTACCGCCGTGGGCCGTGAAAATCTGAACGACCGTTAGCAATTCAAAATCCAGCTCGGGCTTTCCCCGGCCGCGATGCACACACCGACCGATCTTCGACGCGGCGAGCTGCGCGGGAGCGCCGGTACAACGTGCACCCTCCGACTGCTCCCGCGGTGCGGCGCGTGTGCTTGCAATATTCATGGAGCGCCGCAAATTAGCCGCACCGGGAATCGAATCCACGTGCGCGCCGCTCGCTCATCTTCCCTATGCCCCCCCTACGATTTCTTGTTTACTCGCTCGCAATCCGGCGCTTGATTAAAAGTTTACGGCCGCCGCGACCGGACGGATTAAGGGCAATTTGGATGGATTATTTAGAAAATCGGGAAAGCAAGAATACGGGAGCTTTGATTTTTTAATCGGGGACTCGTGATGCGGGAGGTAAGTTTGTAGAAATTTAGTGATATATTTTTTATTACGCGGAATTCAATTTGGAAATGTGTGGCATAAGTAATTTTATGTTTTAAAAATTAATGTGCAGAGATGTGGAGAGTTGACCTGCTTTTTAGAATAAATTTAGACAGAATTAATTTTATAAGTCAATACTTCTGACAAAAGTCCTTTATTTCAATACTTTCTGGTATCTAAAACGTTCTATTTTTGATCTGTCATTTTTTGTGTTCCTTTTAACAGAACAGTCTAATCTACAGAAATTGCAGTATTGCACTCAATGGGCTCTATATGAAAACGCTTTCGCTTCAGAATTGGAACAAAAGTGGCATGCAAGCTTAAGCTTAAGCTTTCGAAGATTTTCTCGCCTTTTTTTGTCATTGATTATATAAAATTTTTATTTTAAATTCACTGCTATCATCTGCCTTGCAACATGAGAAGATAATTATGCAGTAGACAGATAAAATCGACAATTTTCTTAATTAATTTTCGGACTAAAATGCGCATTATCAAATTTTAAATCACGGGCAATTGATCATCCAAAATAGAACCAACCAGATTCCAGATAAGGTCCTAGAATAGCAATCTGTAATATTCGCAGCGGGGACCATTCGTGTTAATTCTCCTGGAAACTTCAATCTCTGCTTCGCGATCGTTCGGCAGTTCCGGCTGGTCCTTAATAAGTGCCGCTTTCGTTGCGCTTCACGCGGCTTTAAACTTTGCCAGGTCCCGACCGAAACGAGGTCGAGCTTGCACACGCAGTAAACGTCCGACGCACGCACGCGTCTTCGCTCGATTTGCACCGCAGGCGAGGGACGGATAAAACGCAGACGGACGTCAGACGGGGGATGCTTCTAATAATAGGATTGGAATTGCAATCGAATACGTTTGCGTGGTGGCTGGATTTGTAATTCGCAAATCCGGGGGCGCAGTGCGTGACGCCGCGCGCAGCTTTTAATTAAAGCTGAGACGGATGAAAGCTGGCAAATTTAGCGGGAAACAAGGCTTCATTGTTAATCACGGGTTATTGTCGCTGTGAATTATGTTTGTTAGGTTCCGGGAAGAATAATTCCTTTTGAAAATTTTTCGCTTTTCAAAGCTGCGTATACCTTTTGAAATCGGGTAAAGAGCTTCATTATGATTTAACATAACAAAAGCTTGCTTGGCAGAATTTTGCGTATAATTTATTTCCTGAATTTATCATTTTGAAATTAAATTAAAAAATTGTTTAAATACTTTAAAAGATTTTTAATTATTTTTGCTTTTAATTAATTTGACTGAATCGAATTTTTATTTTTAAAGTTATTATGAAAAGTGCTGCTTTTTAAGAACACACTTTCATCGGTATTAATTTTCAATTGTACTCAGTAAAGTAAAGTTTACTCGTTCAAACGAAAATTGTCGACAACTTTTTCTGTATTAAGTTTTTTTTTACGATCGAACTAATTTTCGATATGATTTAGTACTTCCATAAATATCGATAGTAATCCTGCTAATTATGACACAAACGATAATATCCTTAATATCAAAATTATCTCACCTCACACAATAGACCATAATTTCATGCCTCCCTAAATCGCTTTTAATTAGATCACCAAACAACCAAATTATCTCCCCCTTTTCATCGAGGAAAACAGAAAGAAAACAAAGTTCGCTCCCCGACTGCAGCACGCGGCCTACCCCTTTTTACAAAGAGTCCCCCAGAACCGCGCACGGATCCTTGATTAAGTACTCGCAAAGACACGCGGCGAAGATACGTACGTGCGGACATTTTTCCTATCCCGGCCCGGATCTAATTGAATTTGTCCATTCTGATTGGAGCAATCAGTCTTGCAGGCAGCGCGCGCGCAATCTCATGACTTTTCTCGCGCTTTTTCTCCTCCGTCCGGTGTGCCGTGTCACGAGTCGAGCTGACCCTCTTTCTTTCTTTCAAATCAGTCAGACAATGCGAGATAAAAATATCCTCTGTTGCTCCTTCGCGGAAGGTTTCTTGTCCTCGATATGCATTTGAGATTCTGCTTCGAGGAATTGATTTGCCAGGGTTATTATTGAGACTTTGCGAATAAAATATTTCTATCAATTTGTTAAGATTGCTTTATATCCTTGCAAATTTATTCGTAACAAAAGCACCGTGCTTTCAACAAAGACGCTTTTTCCGACATTTAAACGCGCAATCTCACCGCGGCCCAACTCGATAAATGAACAAATAAACGTCGTCCCCCTGATTCGGTTCATCGCTCAAAGCGAGGAGCAGCTTTTTCGCGCGCCAATCCCGGGAAGCGAAACATAAATAAAGCGCGCGGGCGATACGCGCGACCCCTTGACTGGCGCGCGCGGGCTCATTCATATTTCACGATTGTCGTAGGCGCGCCTCGTGACATCCGAATACGCGGTTTCGAATTACGCGACACGCCACTCGGAGAGCGCGGGACAAGATTAATAATCCGGCAGGGCCAGCATTTGACACCGAGTAATCCGATGCTTGACCGATGACGCCTCGAGTGCGAGTTAATAAAAGTCACGAGCGGTGGCGCAGCCTCCCTCTTGTTTTGGGGGATGACGTCGTAAGTATAGCCGGGGGATCAGTTATTAATGCCCGATCGGGGCGCTGGTAAAGCGCGTTAATCGAGGTCAGATTTTTAATTAAACGATTTAAAAGACTGGGAGGATATATGTATTTGGAAAGGGTTCATGAGAGGGTGAATTATTAAGTGGAAGCTTTCTCGTGATGTGAAATGTGCTTTTGGAAGAAACTTATGGGAATCTTCTAAAGGCTGTCGGGTTATTGCTTGTTGTAAAGAAAACTTGTATATCTTAAAAAAAGAATTCTTTTGGTGGTATCTGTGAAATAATTTTGACAGTAGGTTCTATTTTTAAAGATTTATTTGTATTAATATCTAAAATTAAATTTATGATGGATGCTCGAATAAAATTCAATAAACTCCCCCAATATTTTACGTGAATGAAACATATCAAATTTAATAAGAAGAATTGATTTACATTTCTGATTTGTTACCTCATTCTGACAACTGCAGAAAGCGTATAGAAACCGTAATCAAATCTAAGTCGGACTCTTATAAAAGTTACATGAGAGCTATACTCTTTTTTCGCTCCATATGATTTTCACATCTATGAAAAAAAAATTGAGCGAGCGAAGAAAATTTCTATCACATTTCATTGTTATTTTTACGGAAATGAAATCCTGCGTTACTTAAAATTTAGACGCTTTAACCCAAAAATAAATAATGCTATAAAAAATAACTTCCGATGTAAAATACATACAAATCAAAAAGCATTTCAACGAGGTCACAAAGGGAAACGTTAGATTGCCCGAAGCAGGGCGCAAAGACGGTCAGCGTCGATTCGAATTCTTGCAGAAAACATGATCCTCGAAGCGGACAGCTCGAAAGTGTGCATGACGGGCAAATAAAAGCCAGCAGCGCCTTAGAACGTCAGCCCCGGGAGAGGGGAGGTGCCTCGGCAGATATTGGCAACACACAGTCCGTCCGACGCCAGGAAATGCACGGGCGCGTATTTCGACGCCGCGCCGCGCACACAAAGGAATGTTGATTTCCTCGATGGGGTATATATACATTCGTGGCGGAAACTCGCGCTTTCTCCCTTCTTCGAGAGGAATCCGAGGAGGCGAGCGAGGTAACCAATTCACGTGTAAGATGGAAATTTCGGAATAATATTTGGACGATTGAATGGGGGAGGCGAGGGAAGCGGGAAATGCGGTGCGAAGCGTTGCAGAGCTTGACTTTGCACACGAGTATCTCTTAACGCTGTAATCGATAGTCGTTGTAAGGAGCTTTAAATAAATCGTTGCGTGAACATTTTTTACGACGGGATTAATAATTGATTAAAAGTTTTAGGTTTGTAATTAAAAATTTAAAAAAAAAATGGCAATACTTCGTATTTTAAAATATTATCTTTTACGACTAAACTTCTTGAAAAGGGACTTCATGAAAAATAATACTTTGTAAGAAAATTCAATCTTGCTTTATGTGAACCAACGCTGAAAGAGTTCGTACCTGATATAAAAAAGTAAGGCAAACCACACACGAACCCCTTCGCCCTTAATAAAAACGCAATAAAGAAGCCCAAGATCCCCAGCTCGCACAATATAATTACAATTCAGACGGATATTATAAAAAAGCTCGTTGACTCCGATACAAAACCACGGAAGAGCTCGAGTGTTACGTAATACGTCCCGCCTTTGAGCTCGGAGGGAGGGGGGTGTAAAAAACGATCGTCGAGCTCTCCTATCCTCGTGCATCTCCTCGGACCGCGGATAAGCCGTCGAGAGACCCTCGCGCATAACCCAATCGCCGTGCAGTGTCCCACTCATCTTAGCCCCCTTCAACGAGAGCGATCGACGGACGAGCCGCGACGGCGACGCGGGAGGACGAGGAAGAAGAGAGCGTCGAGTGCGCCGACGACTGGAGAAGCAACGAGCCTCTCTCCGTCCGCTATCTTCGACGACGATGGAATTCGGGCCGCCGCGATGCATTAGATTCTCGGAGGGACTAACGGGCGCTGCCCTCGAGTGCCGCGATCCGGGTCGGGTATATTCGATGTTTTGACCGAGGAGCTGCTTTTGTCGGCGCGGGTTAAAAGGTGATACGGTCAGCGGATGGTGTGCTATCGACCGGAGGCGGATAAATTGATAAAGCTCCCGATGAGCGTAATTGAATGTGCTTTGCGAGTGCATCTGTATGTAATTGTTAATTTTAATAACTTGTGCTAGATTGCAGGGGCGCGGATCATTATAGACATTAGGCGCAGCCTTTGATGGATTATCGCGTTGCTTACCGCTGCGGCTAATGTTACTATTACATTGGTATTCACATGTGTTCGAGCCCTCACTTGCACGGCGAGACTTGAATTACGTATATCTGTGATTCACCCTTTGATGATTGTATTCAGGTATTTAAACTTGCGAACGCTGTTGAATGCAAATGCAAGCTATTGAATAAAGTACAAATTTACATTATCTGGAATAATTGATAAAAGTGTACGTGTGAATGCACGTAGATTTACTAATCGAAAATCCAATGTGTTAAATTACTAAATTATTAACAATTCTAAATTAAGTGATTTGACTGTTGTAATAACTAATAAACGTTATTTATAATATAAACCTGAGGTTAAAAATATAGTCAGCGTAATTTACGGCAGTCTATTATTCATTTTTAATTATTAAACTTAATAAGAATAAGTACACAAATCAATCAGCTTTAGCATCCTCATTGAACCACCACTGGCATTGCCTCTTCAATTGCTTCCCTCTAATTAGCTTTTCGCAAAAGTTAATTTAATTTCAGAAATTAATTCTGCATCGTGTCGTTAGGCTCGTTTCGTCGAAATTGCAAGCGCGTCCCTACAAATAAGCCCGGGGACAGTTTGGTGGTCGACTTTGGCCGTTATCTTGCCAAATACTCGTAAGTGCAAGATGCTCGAGCTTATTTGCCAGAGAGCGCGGGCCCGGATGCCATTGAATCATCCGGGGGAAAGACGGACGTCGAGTCGCGGAATCGAGGTCGAGCATATTAATTTCGGGTCTCTCTCTCTCTCTCTCGGCTCCGCGAGATTTGTGAGTTTGCGGACGCATTATACACCGAGTCCCCCCTCTTCTCCTACCCCGACTGCGATATTGCCTTCCGAATCGATGCGTCGTTATTGGTTCCGTCGGCTTCCCGCCGAGCCCACCGTGTACATATGATAAATGCGCTTACACTTGTTGATATCGCATATTTTTCCGCTTTATGAGAACTATTTCTTTCTCTCTGTTGACTGCGAATAAATTTTCGGGATTGCGCTCGAGCTTCGCGGTTTTGTGGGGACGACGGGAAATTCGTTACGCTCTTTAAACAATTTTGGAAATAAAAAATAGTGTTTTAAAGTAATACTTTTCGCGACTGATGCACAACAAATAAGCTGAAAAATGTGACTTCAATCGAAATACCTTTTTCGCGGTAAAACCTTCGGTAATTGGCAGCTGAAGTTATTTAGGACTAAAAACAGTTCGAAGGGAAACTGTTGCGGAAATAATCGGTTTTCAGACCTTTGCCCTTAATTGTATAAAACACGAAAAAGCTTTTAATTAGATAACCTCAAATCCATTTGCAGCATAAAAAAAGAAAAACCCGAGCTTTGCAAAGATTTTCTCTGTTACCGCAAGTATTGCTTATACACAATTAAAAAAACTTTTCATGCAAAATAAGCTTACCAAAAAATGATAAATAAATGAACCGTTCATCGCGTCCAATAAGCGCAAAATTTCAATTGATCCAACAGCTATCGGCCACCTCCCACATTTCAGCAGCAAAACGACAAAGATTCTCCCGCCAAGACGACAGTTCTACGACAACAATAAAGTCAGCTCGGCGTCGAGCCTGCAGCCCGAGTCCACGAATCCGCATCCATTCCGACGTGCGCCACGTGACTCTCCGGGAGCGGCTCCACTGGCGCGTGGATCCATTCAAACAATTTAAAGCCGCGGATCAGTTCCGAGTACCCCGAGAGAGGGAGGCGAGATACGTGACGCGCCTGCAGGATCCTCATCCCCGGTGCGCCTTTAAGGGCGACGATGGGGGACGACGCGCGCGAGTTTCGAAGCAATCGACGCTCGTGATTAAATTGCCCGAATGCATTAGTGGAAGATGTCGTCTCGGTCCTACGGTGAAGAGAGGGTAATATTCGAAAATTGTTCGGGCGGCGTGCGAGTGCGGTTAATTATATAGTGGGAAAAGTATTGTCGGGAGTCTGACCGGGTTTGCCTCGTTCTACTTCAATTGAATTTTTGGGTAAATTGAGTTTGGTGAAGAGGGTGATGGTAAATTAGATTAAACTGTTAATTTTCTAATTGAAAATGAATTTTAAACAGGAATTTGGTTAATATTTCAAGGGAAACTTTAAACTCGCAAAAATAGAAGAGGTGTATATATACTTTTACCGTATATATGTATGTGACAGCCAACTAATTAAATTATGAAAAGTAAAAGTTTGTTTTAGGAAAATGATTATATACATATATAATTTGAGACTATTTTTGATACTTTTTTCTTAAAGTTACATTTTGAAAATCTTTATTTCTTTCGTAGACAATTCTTTTTCTTAAATACCATTTACTTTTAATAATTTGTAATTTAACTTAAAGACGCGAGTTTGAAATTTGCCTCAAAACTTTCTTAACGGAATTCTCACAAATGCAGTTGTAATTTCATATACAACTTTAAGGGTATACTCAATTCTTTTTTCTCCTTTTCTTTCTAGAATTGCTATCGAGTGCTTGGGTAATTGTAGGTAATACAATTATCTGACCTCCTTCTTTGATGTGTTTCTCTGGATCTCAGCGACAAGTAGAATCACACTTGATAGCAATTCGAGAAAATTAAGTCAATAATTAAACTTCTCTCTTTTACGACATACCAATACACCACTATTTTTTTTCAAATTATATTGTCAATAATTTACCAACAAGTTCAATTAGAAAATGAATCATTGTTTGGAGTTTTCGCAATATTTTTTATACGAATGAGGAAATAAATTTTCACTAAATTTTGAAGGGCTAGAGTTCATTATTCCAGTGTACTGAATACACGAACGAAATTGAAGTTAAGAACGAGTTCCTTAAAAGCATAAGACTATCTTCCTTCTTTTTAACTCGGACATTGATGAATCGCTCTCCCCTGCAGTACCCACGAAAAGCAGCATTTCTATCCTCATAAATAATAAAAAGTATCTCGTTTGCGTGTAAATGTATACATTACCGAAAAGTCTTATACATTCGAGATATTGAATCTGAAGGCCGCCGCGAACAGCGTCTTCTCCTATTTTCCAGCATTTCTTTTGCCTCTTGTAGATTGCATTATAGATTTCAAATGAACCGTTGCAAGCACATAAATATATACGAGGACGCGAAATTTGTATTTCCCGATTCTTGTTAAACGGTGCAGACCTCTCCCGAGAAAGAAAGCTCTTTTCTTCTCAATTGGGTGGAAATATTTTTCATTTCGATGATCTTGAGGTTTTAGTAAATATTCCGATGGTTTCTAGGCAAGTAAAAAACTTAACATATTTATATTTTACTTTATAAAATAGAACAATTATTGTAGAGGTTGAAAAAATAAATTTAAAAGATAGAAAAAAAATTTTTTCTAACTTTTAAAGAATAATAAAATATTTGCAATACTTCATCATTCAAAACCGAAAATTTACACGGTGCTAGAATATGAGAGCTAGAATATAGAGTATTTTCAGTTACAACTGATTGTTTTCTTTAAAACTGAAATAAACTCTATTTTTACAGTTCATCAAATATTTTCAATCAATAGAGGCAGATCTAAATTTTTTTGCCCTCAAATTTAGAAACACCTCAATCAACTACGCTCACCTGTATCAATCGAAGTTTTCGCATGAAAAAGAAATGCAAAGAAATTGTTTGTCCAACTAGGAACAGTAAGAATTTTCCTTCCAACGCACAAAGTGAAGCAGAGAAGCGACCAGCTATGAAAATGAACGTAAGAAAAGAAAGCGAGCCAAAGGCACGGTTGTTGTGGATGTTTGTAGAAAAGTGGGTCACCTCGCTGAAAGAACGACTGAAATTTGTTTATCCAAAGTAGCCTATAACGATTTGCTGCCCAACGACGAATATTGTTCGCGAAATATCAGAAAAATACGTTTCGCGCTCGGGATTTCTTTCTTTCGATCTCCCGGAAAATTCAATTGTAATTGAAAGTTGCGTTGCGGGGAAATCGAGCTATGACTCGAAAAGTTCGAATTGACGTTGTTGCGCAGTTTTGGAGTTGTGCAAATCAATTTTGCATACAGTAGTTAACTCGTTTTTCCGATTGAAACTTGCATTTTTAAACGACAGAAGGATGTAAACTGAGAAACACAAACAGAATCTATGTTTGTGGTGTATATTTACTCAACAGAACATTTTTTAATTTACAAAAGAATTTATTTATATAATGTGAGTAAAGCAATTCTAATTTCGTTGTGAACGAGCTCATTAATCTTAGGACCCGAAAATCTCAAACGCCTCTGATTCGTCAAACTTTCTTCACTTGCTCCAAAAATATCTTCAGACTCGACCGGTTCCTCTTCCCGACCCGAAAAACTTAAAAAAGGTATAAAAAAAAATCGAAATTCTTCAAGTGTCATATATACATCACGAGGCGTTTGGTAGTCCGAAGCTCACCCTCGTTTCCCCCATCGAGGGCGTCGTTCGGGAGCTACTCCGGCCGCGACATTTCTAGGAGAAAATGTCCCATGGGTGCACTGACCAAGATATACATCAGCGGGAAACCGACGCGTCGTTCGTTCTAAATCGCGGCCGTTCTTCCCCCCTTTGCCTTCCGTTCCTCGCCAACTTCATAAACGAGAAAAGTCATCCGTGCTCCATCTCGTTTTCTCCCTCGGGTTCTTGACCCCTCCGAGCGTTTTCTATTGTTTTCCGGCGAGTATTTCCGATGCTCCGTGACTCGGGACTACCCTTTTTCTCCTTACTCTGTCTTTCCGCTGCTTAGACTTCGAAAAAGCAGCGTGGATGATTCGTCAGCTGTTTTTTTTTTTTTTTTTTTTGCTACTTCGAGGGTTCGCGCTTAGGCGATAAGTTAAGAGGGGGCACTGTGCATCGTTTCATCAATAATAGCACGTTGGATTTTTTGTCTTTCATTATGATAAGGCGTTTTTCAAAAGAAATACTTCCTTGACGTCTTGAACTTTGATACGGGAGCGGTTTAGTAACCCTTTTTAGGGCCAATATCTCTTGGAATAGACTTATAAAAAAATGTAAAATACTACCAGTATGGTTTGAAATTATGTATTGATTATTTTTAATGAATATGCAAATAATATTTTATATCATACAAATGTAGCATTGATTTTATTTAAAGATACGAGCTTAATTAAAGTCTGAAAGAAGAAAAATTAACTTTATCGTAAAAAAATTTGTTCTTGATTTTATACTATTACAAATACTATTAAAGAACATAAATATTTTTATAAATACTTTTGCAAAAGCTGTTGTAGTAAGTACAAATTTTTATTATTTTCCCAAAAAATAATCTTAAATTTTTTACTCATTAAAATTCCTGCTCGCTTCCGTCGGCATCTCGCATAACTTTGACGTCGAAAAAAATCTGTTAACACCTCTTCAAGATTCTCCCTTCATTTCTCCGGCATTTTCGAAGCTCGCGCCCTTCTTACCATAGTACACCGAACAGCTCTTTGCCCGGCAATTTACATTAACCTGAAAATAGACAGCGGAGAGCGGAATCTCGACGAAGAAAAAAAAAGAAGAAGGAGAGTGGGCAAAGAGCAGATGAATGTTCGGTCGAGCGATCCAAGGATAATCTTCCGCGAATGAATTTTCATAAATTAGTCCCGCGGCCCGCAAAAAGGGCAAATGGGATTTGCCTGGATAATTGAAGAAGTCGCTAAGACTTGCCGGGAGAAGAGAGAGAGAAGTTAATTTTGGCGAATTCGCGGCCGAGCTTGTGGTGGGAGCGAGAGGGACAGAGAGAGAGTCGTTCATTATTCCTCACTTTATTTTCGTTTACCCGCGGATTAGGAGGAGGCCGTGGAACGACTCGCGAGAAGAAAAATAAGAAGCCAGAGGGGCCGAGCCTTGGGAGATTCCGCAGCCAGTTTGTGTATACCACATAACTCCAATTTTATCGCTTTGATAGTTTGACTAAGACGCTCTAATTGAATTAGAGCGTTAACGCTGCGGGAGTGCAAATCGTTCGTCAAGGCTTTTCTTTTAAATTCGACTAAATTGAATCTGATGCTTTTCGCCTTTCATTAACTTTATTTCTTCTCTACGTTTTATAAAATTCGAGGATTGTCCCAGAGAATTTTAGGTGGAAAAACTTACATTTTGACTTACTTACTCGAGCAAAGCATCAGTCAGTTGGAGGAATCTATCAAAAGCTAATAATTTATTAAGGATTCGCTTACACGTACCCCGTAAAAAATCATCCAAAAAACTTCTCAGACCCGCCTCATAAATAATGCAAAGTGATATTTCTTTGAATGGGAAAAAGATGGAGCTATACGCTCTCCTCTTTAAAAGCTCTTCAATTTTAAATCCCCGCTTCCCCTTTATATCCTCCGAAAGTGTATTCTATCTCTCCTCCTTAACATCATACGTACATTCAGGCGCCACGCGTGCGAAGACTCGCATTAGACTCGAATACATAATAAAAAAAAAAAAATAAAAAAAGAAACAAGAGAACGACAGATTAAGGCTCCCGCGGGAGACGACGTTTCTCGCAAACTTTCTCGACGTCGCCCTAATCGTACGCTCGCCATTAGGGCACCGGAGACAGACAGCCCTTAAAAAAAAAAAAAGGAAAACAAGGTCATTCCGGAAACTTTACTGTACGTCAATTAGGGGGCTTTACTTAGGAGGTGAACAAAAAAATGAGAAGTTAGTAACTGAATGAAGGGGAGGGTATCGCACTACCATCGTCGATGACCATAACTTTGCCTCTGTCGGACCGATTGCAGGTTTAACGAAATTAAGCCGGTTAACCGACTTATCGACCCTCTCGGTAGTGATTTTTTGTGAAAAAACGCTGGTATCGGAATCCGTATGTCGTTTCTTTCAGAGGGAAGGGAAAAGTAGAGAAAGAAATGCTCGATAAATTAGATAATTAGACTTTCTTAAGTAATAAAAATTACAATCTCATTCTCCAATTGCTCGAACGAATTAAAAAAAAACCGTCTGCATTAAATTTAAAACCGAGCCCAACTGATTTATCTTGCAAAGTTCTCTGTTCCGAAAGTTATGAGGATCTCTATTTTTCGGGCAAATAGCTCGCCGTTAAACTTGCCACACGTGTGACGGAGGGAACATATCCGCAAAGGGAAGAATAGCCACTTCCTCCCGCCTCGGGAGAAAGTTTTCGGAGGCGGTGCGTCAAATCTCTCACGTACGAGTCTCGCCCTGCTGTTTTTCTCTGTCGGCTTCTTCTCGCCCCCCTTCGCTTTTGTCCTTATTTTCAAGGCGATATCCTCGGGTTCCACCTTGGCTTATAACCCCTTAAACCGTCGAGTGGAAGTAAATCCCGGTGATGCTCGAGATTGAATAGTTTCATTAATTGTGCCGGGGAACGAAAATTGAGTGGTGGTACTGCGCGATTTTATTAAAAAAGTTTATAGGGCGGATGTTTTTATGATTATTTTTTGTAATTATTAAAAAGCTTGAAGCTTACACTTTTCATATTTAAATTTCATAAAAATCTGGGTTAATAACATAATCTAATACTATATGATATTTTAATTATGTAAAGCTTAAAAACCGCATAATTATTTCTGTGAGAATTTTGTTTCGTCTAAAAATAAAGCTGCGTTTGTTTAACTCGGGTAATTTAAAACCCAAATGAGTAAAACAGCTTACTCAATCACTAGATAATCAAAACCATCACTCACATAATCAAACGCAACCACATAAATCTTTGTAAAGCAATTACTTAGAGAAGCGAACGTAATCATTGCTTGAGAAACAAATCCAAACATTTACAAAATCCATTCGCAGCGCAGTTTTGAATACACAAAGTTTCGGGAGAGAAAAAAAGCAGAACCCCAACAGAGGAGAAAACTGCTGGCTTTGTAAAGGCCTCGAGAGGAAAGGCCGGCACGAGGAACGGCTAAAGTTACCTTTTTAATTGAAATTTCTCTCGACTATTAAGAAGCCAGTCCCGAGCAATTTCGCTTCTTTTTTTTCCGTGGCTTCATTATTTTCTCAAGTCGGCCTATGAAGGCGACGTTAATTTGCAAAGCTCGCTTTCTTTTTTTCTCGCTCCGAGAGAAAAACTTTAATTACGCGCATGTATGCGACCTTGTATTTTACTTACATAACTGAAAACTGTTAAAGATGCGACCTTGTGTTTAACGTTACGTAACTAAATTTTGTTAAAGATACACTCGTAAATGCGCTTGGCGGGTAAAGCCGACAAGAATTATGGATTTTTTCACTTTTTAATTTAAAGAGCATTTGAATAATTTGTGCCTCTTTAGAAATTTTATGTTTTGTGATCAAAAAGAAGATATACTAATTTTGGAAGTCCGTAAAAGGGATTCAAGTGTATAAAGGAATATAACTCTTCTTTGATTACGTTACGGGTATAATGAAAACAATATGAATGATGATTCTCATAGTATAGTGTTGATAGTTATTCAGGTCTTACGCTTCAATATCTTACTCCGTTATTTCCTCGGTATCTCCTTTCCTTTTAATTAGCTGGCACTCCTTTCCGCTTTGTGTACACAAACGTTACGGAGCCTTTAAAATCTGAACCATGAGGTATTTTGCTTTACTTACTATGTGTTTCTGGCAAAGGACATATATGACAAAGATTTAGTAATAAAAAAATTTTAACACAATATTCACATGACATTTCTTTTCAAAAAGTAATGAAAAGTACAAAATACTGATACTCTCGAAACTCCCAAAATCTGATACAGAAAACCGATCGTTCATATGTACTCGCGAATTTCCAAACAGCAAAAACTCATGTCAGCAGCTCACTTCTGAAAAATGTCGACAGATAGTTGAAAAATCATTGCAAAAGTCGTTCGATCGTTTGTCATTTGAAAAAGCTTGCACGACAAACATCAACAGCTGGTTCAAAAAGCGCATCGCTCGTCCGCGCAATATTTATGATGGGTGTCGCATCTCCCGCAAAAAGGAAGGCACTCACCGTCCTGTCGTTCGTTTTCGCACGTATACGTGCCGCGTGTACGCGGTGATCGGTAAAAAGGACGAATAAATCGACACTTCGAGCAGAAAAGAGAGAGTGGATGAAGGGCGGAGGAGAATAAGAAAAGAGATATAGAGACTTAAGGAAGACCTAGAAAAGAAAGCTTTTGGGCACACGAGAAAATTTTCACGAAAAGTCATTTTTCAAAGAGCGGAGGAGGCTTTACAATAGGCTGGAAAATGGAATTCAACTACTCTCGTAGAAAAAGATACAATTTTAGGAAGTGCAGAAAAACTATTTTCTTTTTATATCTTTGAAAGATTGAAATAAAATTGTACTTTTTAAACTGTAAAGTGCAACTGTAAAAGTATTCGTAATACTTTTTTTATGTTTAAATATTTTCCAGAATTATAATAATCTATAAACCTTTTTAGAAGCACTTAAATTTCTTCTTTGGAAACTCAAAATCAGACTGGATCCAACTATGGGGTATTTAGCTTTTGTCATATACGTTTAATAAGAAGGAAAATAAGTAATTATAGTCTGAATTTTATTCAAAGCATAAAGCAGCTCGATGATAAAGCTAATTAAAATGTGCATACCTTTTAATTTTAGTAATATAATATAATAAATAATATTAATTTAACGAAAAATCATTTTTAAAATACCAGAACGAAATTGTCCTTTCTCTTTTTCCTTCGCCACGTCGAATAACCGAAAAAAAAGTTCGGGTGCCGGCAAACTTTTTTGTTTCATCGTGAAAAGGTTCAACCGCGATACTCAATTCTCGTTAAAGCTGTAAAATTGGTACAGCGGTGAAAAGGTCTCTGCTGTCATTCGTGTGTTGCTGCTTTTGTTTAAGTTTTTAAAATATCAAATGATTCGGGCATTGTCTGAATTTTTTCTAGCTGCACACCCTAAATCAACTTGCCATTTTAAACTCAGCAGAAGAAGCATTTAATGAAAAAAGAGTACATTTAATAATGAAAAATCAGTGTTTGATTTGTTTTTTACATGTTTCGATTTTACCGCTTATTTTTAAATAGATTAAATATTAAAACTGGAATAAGATTCGGAGTGTCAAGTTCTACAGTTTCAAACGAATTTGTTCGTATCAGTGAGTTTACCATTTCGATTAAGCATTAAATGATCTGATTACTCTTCAGGTATCACTTAACAAAGAACTCCAGTTTCAAATGCATCTAAAAAGCTAATAAAAGCTGCCATTAAAATTAATTAAAATTACTTCCCCCTTACTACCATTCGCACTCTTAATGCGCATTTTAGAAATTAGTTAAATTACCAAAACGAAACTCGTTAAAAAAACTGCTTCAAAATCGCTTTGTTCCGCCTTCTAAACAAAAAGAATTGCGCTAATTTTAAAAATCCAGAACTCGCAAAGGTATACAGAGGAGTTTCGCCGTGGTTACGGCAACTATTTATATCCGGCCTTTTATATATATGTATATATATATATAACCGCCGTGTCGCGAAGCGCCGCGATTCCGCTGAATATTTAACTAGCTTCTCCCGCGTATACTTTTCACGCCCTCGAGAGTAGTTTGAATATTTTTTTTGTGCCCAGGCCCGCTCCGGCTCGTAGACTCAATTTGCACTTGAAGCATGAAAGTTTTACGCTCGAGATCTCTATATTTAGAAGCGACGAACAAACGAATGATCTCTTCCTGGGAAATTTGCTGTCTCCGTGAAGAAGGGAGGCAAAAATTTGCGATGAGTTGCGGGTTTTTGCCGAAGCGGACTCTTGAATTGCATTTTCAGCAAGGCTTTTTTATTGCTTTTCTTTTTTGTTTTCTCATTAACAAAGTTTGATTAGACTGGAATAATTTAAAATTTAAAAATCGAGGTGATTTTATTGTTCTCTGTTTTCGTGACTATTTTATAGAAATATTTGGAAATATATATTTTTGATCCGGGAATTGAAGTATCCGCATTAATTATTTAAAAAGATAAAACACGCCTATAAAAATCTGTGAAATATTAATGAAATCCGGCTCAACAGAAATGCTTTTTTTTTACTGTAAGGGCTTTATAGTAACACTGCAAACTGACTTTTCCATTGCAACAATATCATCCCGTTTCTCTCCTCTTTTTGATTTCAATTAATCAAACAGCTTTTTATCGTTTTCCTTCCGTTTTTCGAACGGTATAGAATAACAATAACCAGCCTCTGCAGCTCGTTACATGCGGCACTACCTACTTCCATTGTCGGCGGTATATGCGTCAATAATTCGTGGAGATACGACTTTCGACCTATTTGTTCGCTCGGCGGCGTCTTCTTTCTTCGATCTAAGAGCGGGCGTCGAGTGTGAACTTTCCTCTTTTCAGTCGCTCTTCATTTTTTCGTATCAATGATAAAAATACGAAAGGAAACTTGACTCTCTATCCTATGGATGGCCTATATATTGCACTTGTTTCCTCTATTGTTCAAACAATTCCGGATAAAATGTATAAGGTGTATCGTTGGTGTATTATTTTTGTAGGGACAAACGGAATCAATTAGCGAATTTCTATGTTATTTGCAATTTCGACTACCTGTTTAAAAATTTATAAAATGAATCGATTATGACCTAACGATAAAGAGAAACTTATTTAAGTATCAGTATTAAATAAATAGGATATCTATAGGATCAAAATTAAATCGATAATCGCACCTTCAAAGATACCGAAAAGCTCTCGTAAATTTCAAGGTCCTGGAAATCCGGGCAACGAGAGGAGTAAAAATGCAACTGCAAATTGAAACGTCAGAGTTTCTCAGCGGGTAGTCAAGATAGGCTTTATCGCGAACCTGACCTCCCACGTCGGCATTCGCGTTCGGCGCTTAGCGAATCGCGTACACGTCGCTCGGGGGGGTTGAAACGGCAGTAAAAACGGCAGCGGCCAGCGGAGTCAAGCGGCTGGAAAAACAAACTCCCTCCCGCCATGGGCCGCGACGAGAATGAACTCTTCAATCCCCGACGAACGGGGGAACCCGTTCGAGCGCACCAATTATATTTGCTTTTGGAAATGGAAGCTTTTTAGCGCTTAACCGTCCCTTTGACGCGGGAATCGGAGTGAACTGGATGAGTGAATTGGAGCTTTTTTTTGATCAAAGAGGGTTAGGCCAATTATTATTCGATTGACTGCCATTCGATACGCACTTGTTTAAAGATCGTTAAGTCGATTAATTTTTGAATCGTAATTGGAATGAATTGGTCGCTTGATTTTTCTTTCATTATTTTATCAATCGAATTATCATACCGATCTTTAGCAGGAAAGTTATAAACCGAATGAAAAGAAATGATTAGTTGTGGCTCTTTAATCTTTTATTTGTGTCTGGAAGCTTTTATTGCCTGAAATAATTCTCGCACGAATAAATAATAACAAAAACCCAAACATTTCATGTGATTGTGATCTTTTAAACGTTATTATTATACTTTTTTCTTTATTGTCGCACAATAGACCAAAAATACGAGTTTAAAAATATCACGTTCGGAAACCTCTGACGCACTAACGGCTAATAAATCGCCTAATTAAATAATTGCTTTTCCTCCTCTCGAACCTTTCCCAGTTGAATTTCGATCTCTCGTGGCAATCAATTCCGGCAATCGTAAAAAAAGGGAATCAGCGTCTAAAGATGTGTACGCCGAGGGAGAGTTTAATTGAACGGAAAGGGCTTCGGCATCTATACTTCAAAGGATTCCTTGGATTTCGGATGTGCTTCGTAACTACCGATTAGAGGAAACTACCTGGGGGATCCGTGAATTCGCCTCACTGGTTATTGCAAGAATCCGTATCGTTGACATATTTCGAATAGGAGGTGAAACTTTGACAATTTTGACGTTCCTGCATTCGATCTCGGTATATTTGTATGTTGCTCATAAATTTAACGAAATTCCTCAGAATGCAATAGTTCAAAGTCTGAATTCAATTGCATAAAAACGGCTTTACAATGGCTTTATATTAAAATTTATTATGCATTAAAAGAAGCTTTTGTTAAAGCGTTTACTCTGGGACAAAAAAGACTTCTCAAGAGCGGATCAAGAAAAAAAATTCATTCAGAAAAGCTGCCAGAAATTCCACTGAAATATTTAACCGTCCGACGCTAAAACTCCCGACTAATCCGTTTGAGCATTAATAATTTTACATTTAAAATCCAGCGGTACGGAATCCCGAACTTGTTAGCAAGTCTCCACAACTCGAGCATCAGGAAACAACGCGCAACGATATCTGCAACATCAACTAGCGAGAGTTCAAACCTTAATATCTCGTCAATTAATAGTTTAACTCTCTCTCTCTCTCTCTCTTTCTCCTCGTTATCTCGCCGCCTGTCTCCCTCCTTTCCCGGCAGGAGATCCGCAGTGCGGCTCGGGCGAAGGGTCGCGAAGAACTCGCGCGGCAGCTCGGGAGTTGCGCCGGTGACCAATTTCGCGCGCGGCAACGAGATTTCCACGCAAACTCCGCCGCGGAGAACGTTTCTCTCAGCGCGGGGGAATTGACGAGATGGCCGTCGCGAGTCGACGCGCTCGAGTTTAAGTTCGCGAAGGGAGAGGGGAGAGCGGCGGCGGCCCTGCAGGACTCGTATAATCGCCGACGAGATTTTTCGTATTACGGCTTTTTTATGGCCGTTGTTTCGAGGACGGGTTTCTCGCTAAGACTTTTTATTGTCGGAGGTGAGGCTTTTAGGGGATGCTAATTAAATTTGACGGGGTTGGATTGCGAAAAATATTTGTATTTTTTTCGTCGATTGAAGTGATTATTTGTGCTTTAATAAATTATCTGATCTCTGCATTTAAAATTATCGGCAGTAGGATTGTAAAAGCTCCTTTCTAAATTATCATCATGCAAAGAGCGTTTAAAAGATTTTTTTTTTAAAAAGATAGAAAAATTTACTTAGGACAATAGTATTGAAATTGTATAATCTACGTCTTGATGCAAGGATCACGGAAAAAAGTGAAATAAAAATTGAATAGAGCTTCATAAAAAGACTTTAATAGAAAAGTTGAATCAGTTCCAGGTGTATTACAAAGCGTCGCGTCATTAAACTGCATGCACAAAATGAAAATTTTAATAGAAATAAAAGGACGAAAGCCGTTCGACAAAACAATGCAAGTTTACATAATGCCCCGAGTCCTTTGATACTTGGAGAAGTCATTCGAACACAAAACTGTCGAGGTATCAAGCATTCGAGCGTCGTGCAGAAGAGAGAGAAGACAGTGCGAGTGAAAAGTACCCCGCTGAAAACGTTCACTTACACTCGTATAGCAAACAGGGCGTGCAACACGTAGGTACATAACACGTTTCCTTAGCAGGAGCAAAAACATCGGCAAGCAGTACCTGCGGATCCTCTCGGTTTTGCCCTCCCCCTCTTTCTCTCTCTCTCTCTCCCTCTCGTCTTCTTTGTCTCTCGCTCTTATCGTCGGGCTCGCGCGGCAGTATCCGGTGACAGAGCCCAGGCAGGAAGAACTAGTTGCTGCACGGCACGGAAGAGACGGCCCGGCGACTTCCCTTTGGCACTCGAGTCATGTGCGAAAGACATTGGCTGCGAACGAGTCGTGTCCGCGCTCTCTCTCTCTCTCTTCGGAGCTTCTTTTAAGGCAAAAAATAGAGCTTTTCTTTCGATAAATATCTATAAAATATTCCCGAACTATCTAGTGTATATATAATTGACTATAGTATATATTATCTATCCCCTTCTTCGATTCTCCTCTTTACCCCGTCTGTGTGGCCCCTTGGTTTCGCGAGGAGAAAAAAAAAGACTTGTCGCCGCTCCGCTTCTTAATCTAATTTATTAGGTCCGGTTCGATTAGAGCCGCCCGCGATCCATCAGCATCGTAGGCCGGAGCCGCGTCTCTTGGTCCTCTGAAAATGCATTGGTCGCGGGAGTCTCTCGTGTGACTTTCTCGCCGGGGCGTCTCCGGAGTTCCCTTGAAGGATTGCCTCTTTTCCCAGAGGCAATAAGATGCGGAGAAAAGGAAGTTTGCTGCGCTTCTTCTTCTTCTTGTTCGTATTGAGCGAGTTTCAAAGTAACTGGAAATTGAACGAGATTATCTTGGAGGATGTTGACGCTGACATGCGGATTCAGGACCCACAATTATCGTCAACTTCTAAATCTTGCTGTAAAGTTTGCCATGCGTGATTTGGGTTTGATTTGGAAAGCAATCTTAGCGGCGGGTGGACTTTGTGAGTAAGATGGAAAAGTACTTTTTGTCTTTCAACGTACTAATTGTAAGAATTAAAAATAGCTTTTTTTCGGTTAAAAATGGTAATAAATTTTTCGAAAATGGTTCGTGAATATAAGCGGATTTACTGAAAACAATATTTTGCGTACAACTTTTCCTTTAGATTCCATCAGATTCGAATAACAATACAGTCGCACTTGGAATATAATACCAAACAACTCCTTTATCGTTTTATCGAAGATCGCAAACAGTCAAATCAGTGAATCGTTGACGCAGATTCCTCGTGTTGATGTGCGCGATAACAGCGAAAAAGAAACATCATAACACGTTGTTACTTCCATGTTATACTCAATCCGGGCACATCGAGTTGACTTTATCGAATCGTGTCATCTGACATTTCTTCGATCTCAAAACATTTACTCGAGAAGCAAGAAAAAAGGGAGATGCTTACTCGTTATTCCTTCGTTATAGCTACCATCTGAGATTCCCCTTTTCTCGTACAATTTCGACTAATAAGAAATAAGCGCAAATACGCGGAGAAGAGCAAAATTTCAAAATAGAGAAAGAAATATTTTTTGAATGATTGAAATTTAGACCATTTTAAAAACATATAATATTTGGAGACAATATTTGTAAATAGTTGTAATAAGCATAAAACATATTTGAAGAGAAATTTAATCTCTTATCATTGGATAATATATCAAGTTTTTCCGAAACTATTGCACGGAGAAAAATTTTCCAGTAAAAATAGTAAATTTCAATTTGATTGCAGCCTGTAAACATCTAAAAAATTACAAAAAAAAAAAAAAATCTAAAAATTACAAGTCTATTATGAAAATTTATCAAATTGACTTCGTAAAATTTACTATAGAAACTATGGCAATTTTTTAGATTTTTACAGTCTGTGATCAAACTAAAATGTACTATTGTAATTTTCACTAGAAAAATTTTCTCCATTTGCTAGTAGAACATTAATAAAGATCTATTAGCAAATTAAACTTCTCGGCTTATTTAGCCGCATTAGAAAATTGAGCTGAAGACCCCCTATCGATAACCATCGCGAATCAAGCTAATCCAACTTGTAAACTCGCTTCTCGCTGCAGTAGCTCTCGAGTGCATCGTCGCGCAGACGATAGAGAAGCTCTCGGAAACCGCGCTCGTGAAATTTTCAGACCGATCCTAATTGCCGGTTCCGCGCGCAGTTGCGATAATTACCCAAGCAGTCCCCTCGTTACCCGCGGAGCTGCGATTCCCCTTGCGCGAGACATTCGATCTATATTCACGGGGGAAATCAGTGCGCGCGCGACGCCTCCGCCTTTCTCCGCTTTCAAAGGGAAAAGCTTTTTTGCGCGGGGGGCAACTGTACGCTGATCGAAATCCGAAGTTGCCGGAGCCGCTCGTCTGTGTATAATCAGCGATATTGCCCTTCCGATTTCGAAATTGCTGCCTGGGTTGCGGCTCGGGGGCTCGATTGGGCGTAATAATAAGGAGCAGTAATGAGGTTTCTTCTTTCCGAGGGGAGGAGCGGCTTGTTTTTAGAATGTTTGATCGCGTCGGGTCCTTTTTTAGAACATCCTTACGGTAAGTGTAAGGTAGAAGTGCCTCTTATTTTATATCATTACAGCAATGAGGCTGTATTACGTTTTTGCAAGTGATTTCTGGATTGAGATAATTTATTTAATTTGCAGATACGCCTTTTTGTACCCTACTTCAGAGCTATTTTAAACTTGTACAGTCAATACTTGCAACTTGACCTCGAAATAATTGCTAATTCTGACATACATATTTATGAAGATCTACATTTGCATAACCACTTTGAAAAACAAGTAGACGGTTTAATCATTTAATTTTTGAAAGCTCGAGTAATAAACTCTTAATACACTCGAAAACATTTTTCCCGACGATGATGGATCCTAAAAAAGACCTAGATTTTTTTTAATTGGATTCTTTTGTCGACATATTTGAATTGCAAGAGAAAATTAATAGACGTTCAATGAATAAAACTCAAAAGCTACCTAACTGTACATTAAAGCCGATTTTCTGTAGAAATTGAATAAGTTTCGCCCATCATCCCTTCGCAGCCTTCGACAAAATTAAAGTATCGGAAATTCAATCTACTTTCCCATGCAATAACTCCAGCCATTTGTACCCTCCACTTTTCAGTAAAAAAAAATCAAAACAAAAGGGGACACGGAATCCAGTGGATAAAATCGATGCACTTGTAAATCCAAAGCCTGTATCACTCAATTAAAAGCTCGCCGCGGCTATCGCTTGCCTTGTAATTCGGTCTCGAGCCTTTTTCCTCCCTGTTTATACATCTCTGGAGGGAGATCGAACTTTATACCGCGGGGATCTGCGCAACGTAAATTTCTTCCCCGACGCAGTGTTCGGGCCGGATTTATAATGCATCCGGGAACTCGTGTATATACATCTCTCCGTCGAAGAAATCGGATCGCGCACGCGCCGACGCGACTTACTTTTCGCGCGACAACTCCCGTCGACTGGAATATAGACGATAGACTTCCGTTGCAAGGCGATATTACTTTGAGGAGGAAGTGGAAAGCGATGAAATTGCTTTTAAATGGATTTGCAGGTATTAAATTTTATTGAATTTTTATTCATATCGATTTAATTGGGATTTATTCTGTATTTTTTAAATTTATCTTATTCAATCACTTAATCTATAGTTTTAATTGCTTTGTTTTGCCAACTGCAGGTCATTAACGTCTCATAACTACTTGCGTCGTAAATGAATTGCAAATACGTTTGCTTCCTGCTTTTACGGTTTCTGCCCCTAACTAGGTAACTTAGAAACTGCAATTGCCCAAAGTTTATATATATAAATGCAATAATCCATACTTTGATTGCGTTACCCGAAACTTGAAAATTTTAAGTTATAAACATCCCTGACTACACCCCCAAGTAACTACAAATACTCCGTTCGAAAAAATTGCTTCACCCTCGTCGGTGAAAAAAAAAAAAGATTCACTCAGCTCTCGTTTCCGCCCCCCAAAAAAAATGTCATGCCGCTGCAACGCAGCAAACTCAATAACCAAAGAAAAAAACGGGTCGCTCGCCCGTAACTGAATCACACGTCGAGCGCTCTCGAGCAATATAATGAACGTCCACTTTCTTTCTTATTATAGCTACGCGTCGAGCGAAGCTCGCTGCACCAGAAATTCTTCCATTTTCCTCTCGCTTCTGCAATATCGCCCCTCCTCCCCCATTTGGCGTATATAACGGCCGGCCTCGCCTTATAGAATGTGCATGTCCGTGCGCTCCCTTGCCCGTAATGTGATTGTTGATGACGGAGCTCGGTGGCGAGGGCTCCGCTGCCGAGGCTCAATAATGCCGAATAAGACCCGGAGAGGCAACGCGATGCCGCTGGGAAAAGGCTGGATCTTTTTCCGTGCTCCTGTCTGTCTGGATGTCAGCTATATATGGGTTGGCTGAAGAGCGAGCCGTCATTATCTTTCGCTTTGTGAGGATTATATTTGATTTAGAAAAAGGACCGGGGAAAATGGTGGATGCCTGTACTTTGTATTAACAATTTTTGTGCATATTTTGGGTCATTCACGGAATTATTAGAAAGCTATATTGAATGTTTAGATTTAAAATACTATCACTTATTCATTTAAATTTTATCTTTGTATAATAGTTATTTAGAAAATATTTATTTTAATATTAACGGAGATTTTCTGATGTGAAATTCGCTGTAGAAAATAATGTAAAATTCTGGCTTTATGACAACGTATGCATTTCGGTGCCGGTGAAATATTTTAAGTCATCCTTTAAAGTACAAGGACACATACGCGCACGTTTCTGTGGACTGTTTTATGCACCCGAGAAACTCGTGCAGACGTGAAGTACCTTAATTTTACGAGAACAATAAGACTGCCTACAAAATTTCCTCGGCGCTACCTTAATTAACGCCTAGACGAGCGAAATATCTTGCAACTTCCCTAACTGCAAGCGACTGGCACACTGTTAAATTCTGAGACTCAATGGTCAATGATCGTAGGTTTGATTGTATGTTGTAAATATATCAGTAATATTGAGAACTAATTTAGAATTCAATTAAACTTCGATGGATTAGGATACAGAATAAATAATGAAAAACAAAAAATTGTTTAAAATTTAAAAATGAAGTAAAAACTAATATTTTTTTAAGTTGAAAATTCAATTCCTTTGTGCAAATAAAAAGGATTGTGCGTCTGTATAAGTTTAAAATGACAATATAAACGATTACATTGTAATTATAAATGCAATAATTTTGTATTAATTTTCATTAAAATTTATGCAATTTTATGGAAATTTATTAATATTTAGTTTTATTAATTCTTTATAAATTAGTTAATTAACAACTGAAGGATAATACCAACGATACAGAATTTCGAAAAAAATTTTAAATGTATTATTAAATTGACGATATTTGTGTTTAAAAAAATTTCAGAAATTTTTAAAAGTAAATTGTTAAATATGTAAAACGAATTTTACATCATTTCATTTCTAAATTTAAATTTTCAATCATTTATTTTAAATAGATTTTTCCAAAACAGCACAAATACAGTTCATTTGTATAGGGAATAGAAAGTAACGTTCTGAGTGTTACTGTAATCAAACGCTAGAATTGAGTTCGAAATTCGGCACAGAAAATTCCCATGTGTGCATTGCTGGTGTTGCTTCAGCCAAATCAATGAACGAACTTTTTTCATTCGTTTTATTTGTATTTCTTTTTTTGTGAAATTCGAATGCAAGAACGAAAATATACCTACCATCGTTTTAACCTACGCACTTTTTAATACTTTAATATAATTTAATCTCCAATTATCTTTAATTTGAGTTCAAACGATTAATCTCTCAGTTATGCTTTCTGGAAAGTCTAAAGGAGATACTTTCAAATTGCTTCCATTTTTTTAAAAGGGTTTGTCCGCGGAAAATAAGCTTTTGCCTTAATTATCTCATAATAGAAGGCATAATAGAGGTTTTAATACATCACTGTCGAAAAGTAACTTTCACTCACCGTACAAATTGCGGAACCTAAATGCTTGTAATCTTCGAAAATGCTTCTCGAAAATCATGTCAGAATTCAATTTCCAAAGGACATTCATTTCGTTGAGCATTTGAGTCTCTCCGGTTGTCAGTCTCATAATTCTGACACTGCCAGCCTCCCGCAGATAATTTTCCTACTCTCATCGAGTTTCCTACTATTTTAGAAAATGTTTTCTCTCAACCTTTTATGTTTGCACACTTCGTTTCCTGGAGAAATAATACTCAATTTTAAGCAAACATTGTATTCAAACTGAAATTCTCTTTTTATCGGAATTTTACATCAGTATTACATTTTCAAATGTAGAATGAAGCTATGGCAAACTCTTGACTACCGCAATTATTTATTCTTTAATTTTAAGTATACTTTTTAATTAATCCATTTTTCGATTTTAAATTATAAGTTACAAATATTTCTTTACAAGCAACACAGCGTATTATTTCTCAAGTATATTTTCCAATTTAGCCTGATTTATAAGTTCGAAACACATCGTTTACCGTTGGCGCAAAAGAAATCATTATTGAGTTAATTTTTTTTCGAAACAAAAGGAACCCAAGTTTTTTCATCGCTCGAAGACAAATAACAATCGTTAATACGAGCGGAACTTGCCGGAGATCGTCACTTTTTAATTGCAGGGCTTCGGGGCAATGCGAAAAGTTCGTACGGCTAATAGCGACAAAACTGTCGTTAGCAGAGAAAATCTAAGCCGTTGCGTGTCAAAAGGTACCTGGTACACTCTGTTCCCTTTAGAAAGCTACAAATTCAATTAAAGTTCAGCCTCAAGCAGCGGAAGATAAATTTACCCAACGACGACGACGACGCCAAGAACAAAGGACTATATCGACTTTCTAATGCTGACCTTTCAATTGCAAAGTTAATCGTGAGGTGCAAACTGTCAACAAAATTAAATGCTTCACTTTCCGCGCAATTTATAATCTGATTTCTTCGAATTTTGTTTTTCAAGTAAGCTGCTTCATTATTTATAAATTATATTTGAAAGATTTGGCTGAGTTTTTAATGTAAAGAGATAAATAACAGCAATAGTTTAGATAATACGTAATTTTAAGCATATTTTTGCACTAAAACTTGTTATTTATAAATTAACTTATTATGTGGATAAATAAAAAAAAATAGTTTCTAAACATACATCGTAGAAGGTGTGTATTTCCAAAGTTATTAAATTTTTACTCATATTTCCGCGGTTCTTATTAAATAAAACGGTCAAAGAAATATAATAATGTAGTAAATAATTCTTTATGTAGGTACCGATATTAAAAAGTAAGATAATGAACATTCAAATTAAAATAATTATATTCTGACGTTTAATTATTAATTATTTTCAAAGCAGAAAATAATTTCACTAAAAAGTCTCAACATGAAAAATATATTTTACCCCCTTCGTTTATAATTAATTTTCAACAAACGCGTCCTTGCTAAAATTAACTTTTTTAAATCTAATTTTCAGTACGCTAAAAATTTTTCACATTTTTCATATTAAAAGAAAGCACGTGTATAATTTATTCTTGCAACAAAGCATTTAGCACATGCAAGTTATTTCTAGTATATTAATTTTTATGTCCATGTTATGAATGCTGATTTGAAGCAACAGCGGAATAATGCCTTTTAATTGCATCTACGGAGATAAATTTACACATTCATCGTATATCTATATAAAATTGTTGTCCCACAACATTCAAACAATTTCGATGCATAATCCAATGCAGCCTTGATTGAAACCAATCAAAGTTGAATCACCGCGATCTCTCAAAAGTAGAGCGACAAACGCAGGGAAATTTGATAATTGATCATCCACGAGGCGAAGTCCTAGGAACGCTCCCTCCCTCGCGAGTCGGCCTGAGAAGGGGAGCCAAAGTAATATTCAATTTTCGTGAAAGTTATCCGACGGCTTGTGATAGACAAGGGAAGCCGACTGAATGCTCTGGCACTTGGCGTTACGTCGCCAACGAAAGCGCCTAAGAACGCGGGCACGAAAACTCTCGACGCGCGCGCCGATGCCGTTTTATCTGCCGCGCCTTATCCGAATTCCAATCCCGTAATGAGGCACTTGTTGGCGAGGCAGCTGCGCAAGCGGAAGGAGGGAGGAAAGACAGACGCAATGGTAAGTACGGGTAGGCGAGGAGGGAAACAAAGGAGGAACCGGCAGGCGCAGGGCTTTGTCTCGGTCTAGTTGGGAGGACGCGTTTGTTGCCGAGGATGAGGAGCAAGCATGTGATTATTGTAATTCAGTGCTTGAGGCTCTTAGTGCCGTGTGAAGCTGGATTTTACATTTCAAATATTGAAAAGTGAAATTGCACGCACTGGGTCAGAAAGTAATGGTCGAAACACGGACGTAAAATTTATAATCTTATTATGAAAATTATTAATAATTTAATGAGCAATATTGCCTCTTTTAACAAGTACTGTATTGATTAAAGATCAAAACGTGACTTCATTTAACTGCAACGTTTGTAATTTAACTGCAACACTTGAAAGTACTTATTGTTAAATACGAAATTGACCTCTATTATTTTCTTTTTTTTAATTAAATATTATATATGCAGTTTATTATTATAAATCGAAATTTCATTTATAAAAGATTTGAATTTCAAAATCTAAATACGGCCAACTAAAATTTATTAAAAAATTCAAGATGACCACGAAATTTTATAAAGACCGTAAAATCTATCCACCATGGAAGGCGAGACTTTTGCAGAGCGTTAAATAATTCCTCTCTGGCTGAGCTTCCAAATAATAGGGCAAACTGTTTCATAAACGTTAAGCCATAGCCGCGTCAAGAAGCTCCTCTTAACTTCAATTTCGAATCTTCCCAAAAAAAAATAACTCTCTCCGCCTCCATAATTCATGGTTTTTTTTTACTCCCGACGCGACGTCGAGGCAAAAAGCTCACCGGGGACTGTAAGCAACATCTCAAGCGCAAAAAAAAATAACGAAGAAACCTCACCCCCGGGGAAACGAGCGCGAACTAATGAAATGAAGTCTGCGCGACGGGGATGTCCCGACACTTTTAGCGCCAGGCAAATTCAATCGCTGTAAACTCGGCGCCGGGCGTGAATATCGATGAGACCGGCGCGCGGCTCGGGGAGCTGAGCGAATTTACATAAACCCAAGCCGGATACTTTTACGAAACAACGGGGCGGACGAGGAGGATCAAACGAGCGTCCGAGTGCTTTGGGAATCGGTAGGCAGACGAATGCGGAACTGGAATGATTTAAGAATGCAATAAGCAGTCCGATCGTTTGTAACTTTTCCAATCGGGGAATTGGATGATAAATTTTTAACCCCGTTTTTAAGAGATTGAATATTTCGCAGTATTTCGCATGCGAGGAATATATTACCGATGCATGAAGTGTGCCCTGAATTTTGGGGCTTGAAGTATCGCGTGATCAAAGCGAAAAATTTTTAAGTGTGCTATACACAATATGATTTTAACAAGTACTGCTTCGATAAAATTTAAAATTCAAATGCACGGCTTTTCATTAATTATACCCATCTCGATTACGTAATTCGAAACTATAGTAAATCTTCCCTCTACGATTCCTAGCCGGAAAAAAGTTTGGAATACCCGTAAAAATTAAGCATTACGCAAGCAAAACCCTTCGCGCAATTGTGCGTCAAAGTCCAAGGCCCGAAGCTTAATAAAAACGCATTTATGCAACGGAACGGCCTTGCACTTTACATAACTTAGAGCCTCAAATAACGAGCCTCCTCTCCTTCAAAATTCTCCGCTTTGAAAACGATCGTAATTACTGCGACGCACATGCGAGCGCACAGACCTCGATCCGCACACGTCGGCCCATCCAATTAGCCGAAACACAATGGCAGGCCGCGGCTAGAAACGTGACGATATTATGTTACGGCAGCGGCCGCTGGTCACGCTGTGTACACACACATACACGCAGTTCGTGAAAGTGTCGCAATTCGAAGCGACGGCGGAAGTAGGCCATTGCGATCTTACTTCGATTGCTCCTCTTTGGCCAACTACTGCCGCCGCGGCTCTAATTAATACTTTGAGGGGTGCCGCGGGAGGGGGAAAATTGACGTCGCTGAGGGAAATCGGGAGGCCGTTATGACGTCGGTAAAACGAATACTTTCGACGTCGCGCGTTCTGTGTGTTTCCTAGCCCGTCGTTAAAACGACAATGGCTAGGGCTTACGTAAATTTTCCCGCGGGCTAGAGACGTCACGGATGAATTTTTAATTAGTACACCGACTGTAGCGCGTATTTCGGTGCACGCTAATTTACTCGTTTCAATGGTAGTATTGTTTCAATTTACTTTAAGCTTTCTAAATTAAACTGCGCGGTACGTAAGGGTTGCTTTTCAAAATTAGCTTGAGATCATGTGTATTCTAACGCCACTTCAAATTCGACTCAATTGTATATTCGTACGGTTTGTCTTAATTCTCCTGCGAAGCCGAGTTTGAAAATTAATCCTCAAAGCGTGGATTGCAAATTCTTTTGAAACTGGTAGCAATTATAGGAAGAAACGAAATGAAACTCTAAAGACTTTTCGATATCCACGCGGGGCGCGCCCCCCGGTTATTCTCATTTTCTTGAAGCACGAACAGTTTTCGTATAACGGGGTAGTTTTCAGAGAGAGAGAATTATTCTCCAGAGAGGCTTCTTTGTGAGCGCGGAAAAGCTTTGATGCTAAAGGGAAGTTCATAAAAGCTACGCTTTAAGCTCGGGGACTCCAAGTCAAGATCAAAGAACGATGACCGCAGTATGTGATTTTACGCCTTAAACTTAAACCCACGCAATCTCCTTTGAATATAATACAAATCTCAGCCCCCCCAAACGCACTCGGCAGCCCGTTTATCCTCGGCTTTTATTTATTTAAAATTTAAAGAATAAGCCGCAGCCTCTCGAATGCCTCCTACTTTTTATGGTCCAATCAAAAGCTCGGCCCTCTCGGGTAACCGCTCTAATCCCAGCCGTTAAACAAAAGAAAAGTGGCCGCGAAACAAAAGCAAACTAAACCCATAAAATCCCGACCTCCGAGCTGCCTCCCCGAACGGGCAGGTCAGCTAACGCCTCAGCTCTCCGCAAATTACGGCTCGGAAGGAGGCTTCCGCGCAAAGAAACGCCGCCAATTAAGCGAGGCAAACATCTCGAGCCGATTCAATTCGCTCTCGGCTCTTTGAGAAGATCATCCCGCCCACGCCGCGCGGCAGGCCGTTACTCTCCGCGATTGATACGCTTCCCCCATTCGATAATGAAAAAAAGGAGGACTTAGGAGGTCTTCGAGGCGAGGTAAAGCTCGAATGCTTTGAATGTCGCTCGTTAGGGCGATATATACCGATGCGCGTGGCGCTCTGCGGGGGATTCGCAAGAATACGATCGTGTCGTAACGCTGCTGGGGATACTGAGAAGCAAGCTTGATGCGGTCTTTTGGAGTTACACGTGGAGTCGCGAGGGAGACTCATTCGTTGCCGTAGGGTTCAAGGTCAAGAACAGTTTTAAATCTTGTGAGGTTTAACGATACGAGTGCAGTTGAACCATCCCTGTTGGAAATTTTACGATTTGTTTAAGCCATTTCACTAATAGTTGACCAAACTTGGCCAATCTAAAAACGATTAGACAAATAACAATGAAAATTTCCAAAAGGGATCATAAGTTCAGCTAAAGAAATGTACGATATTTTTCAAGCATTTTCTGTTTAGAAGCGAAATATCGTTCAAATACGCCGTTCGGCAAATAAAATGCTCTTCACTTTTTCCCTCCAGCGTGACATCGGGGGAGGAAAAAAAAAAGAGGGGAAAAAGCGAAGGAGAAGATGATGTACGTAATAATCCTCGACGACGCAGTAGAATCACGATTCATTTCTTTCATTGGGAATAAAGGAACTCCGGATTGTCGCTTCGTGACGCTCGACGAGGCGCGGAAATTGATGCGATCGGCAAGATAATGAGTAGTCCGAGTCTGTTTGCCGACTCAGGCGATATATTTTTATTTACCAGCTCGGATCTCCTCGGTACTTTGGCTAATAGACGATCCGCGTCGTATAGTTACCGTGACGGTACTTTTACGGCTTCTCGCAGGATTGGATATTTTCTTGCTGTTTGTCTTTATCATTTGCTCTCGAAGCCGGGCTTCTTTTTAAGATAAGCGTGGACGGGAAGAGGTTTGGAAGTTTGTAGCGAAGCTTTAGAAGTGAATCTTTGAAAAGCAATTAGAATGGACTTGGCGGATACGTATTGAAAAACTTGACAGACTTCGAGTTCGTGTTGCATTTTTGCAAAACTTGAAAACTTTTTTTATTGCACGTGCTTCGATCATTTTAAATTATTGCTTGTTTGATAATAATTTTAATATTTATAATGTTTGTAATTCAATTTTTAGGATAGTTTAAGTTCAAAATCGAAGTGAGTCAGAAAAAAATAAGAAACTATAAACAAAAAACTTATTGCGTACATTTATTAATCAAACTCATCTCAATACTGTATAGAATACATTTCGTCGCGAATAATTATTTATCGGGATCAAAATTCGAAATTCTATCCTGCCCATAATCGTCTACTCATTCGACAGTTATGCATAACAATATCCGGACGTCTCATTCCCTCATCAACAATTCCGTGCTCGCAGATACATGGCGTTAAAGTCTCAACTGAGATATTCCATTAGTCAGTTAACAAAAGCGGGAACATTTACGCGGCCCATAACTGGCAGCAGTTTGTATGCTAAACTCTCGCTCTCTCTCTCTCGTACAGGCCGCGACTCCCGAGCTGCCCGCGACTCGTTTATAACGCCGTGTGGCGGCCTGGGCTGACCACTAAAAAGGAAACTGGGCATCGCGATAAACGCGCGCGAAATCACCCGCCGGTTCTGCTTCCGCGAGCCGCGGCAGATGATATCGCGTGACGTCTATTTTGTCCGAGGTGTTCGCCGGATTTATACGAACCTACAAAACGGGGGACGATGCACGCGGTTTATATGAGGCTAATAATGGCGACGAGTCGGAGGATAAAACTGTGATTGCTTTTATTTAGTGCTTATTTAGATCGTTCTCGTGATTAGATTTATACGAGGGCTTTAAAAATGTGGCTTTAAAAAATTTTGTCAAAAAATAAATAAATAAAAAAATAAAAAAATAAAATTTCAATGTGTAAATTGAAGTTTGAAAAGTTTATTAAAAATAGATCCTTGGGATGAAATATAACGTTTGGAAAAAAAACATGAAAAATATTTTAGTAAATATAAAGAAAATTCTTTTCGTCTAGAAACACCCGAGAATAATAAATGCACTACTTTTACATTTTCAAATTAAATTCCATCTATCCTCCACATTTTTATTCAGCGAACATAAATCTTAATCCGAAGGAAGTACCCCCGAGCACAGCGGGAAAATCAATGTTTCCACGCAACATTTCAAGCTGCACTTTCCGAAAGGGAAAAAAGAGAGCGACCGGCCGGCCGAGGCGCACGAGCGAGCACCAACAAGTGCGTACATCAGCGAAATTCGATACAGCCGAGCGAGTACGGGGAGAGATAGCGTATGTGGCCCCGATGCTTTGCATAATCCCGCAAGCTCCCGATGATTTATCAACGCTCGCCCCCTTCCCTCCCGCCGCGCGCAACTTCTCTCCGCTCCTCCACCTGTTGAATTCATCGCGCGGCGGCTCGCCGAGAGAGAGAGAGACGAGAGAAGTTCGAGAGAAGAGCGAGAAGACCTCCGCGCGCGGAGAACAGTTTTGCACTAAATTACCGGCCGCGCCGTTCGGAATGCACTGGTAAAACTGGGGGCTGCGGCCGTTTATTGTTTGCGCCGGAAATTTATCGAGGGAAGGCGAATGGTGGCGAGTCGTAATATATGTCCGGGCGATCGTCGGTCGCTCGGATATCGGGGAATGGAATTTCTTTGATTCTTGGCGGAAAGATTGTTTTGCGGAAATCGCCGCTATCTTTCATGTAACGATGGTATTTTTATTGCTGTTGGTTCAAGCGGAGAGGAAATATTTTATATACTTTTGCTTTCTGAGGCAACAATTATTCAACAGAATTCAATAAAATAAGTATCTCTTTTTTTTTGACACAGATGATAGAGATGAAATCGAACGGCAGTTTTTATTACTAATCTACTTCAATAATGCGCAGAGGTATTTTTGTACCTTTTTATTGAGGTCAAAATTGAATAATATCCTTGAAACGTTAAGTTTCAGAGGCATTTTCTTTGAATATTTAATATTTAAGTTTTTCTCAGCAAGATTGATTTTTAAACTCAGATCTCACTTTAAAACTTTCAGATGCACTTAAAAGAGCTCAACCTACACCGTTAATGTTAATAGAAGTCTTACTTGTATTAACTTCCAAAGACGGATAGAAGATCGTTCTAAGTAGTTATTAATTTATAGTCGTACTAGTTAATTACAACTTCCCTCTAAACTATCCTGCACTTAGTAGCATAATTAATTACGCTTTGAAAATAATCTATATAAAAGTGGCATTTACCCCTAAATTAATACTCCACCCAAGCCTTTAATATTTCAGCAATTAAAATTTCCCATTACTCTCTTCTCTGCCTCCTACTTCACTATTTTCTCCGCGCGACAAAGCCGTTATTTCTCTCCGAACAAAAATGGGTTTATCGCTTAAAGACAGACGCTAAAATTTTTTTTTCCATTCTTCAATTAAATCCAGCTGGCAATCCGTCGACAGGGCTTCAACTGATAAAACGTCCAATAGTCGCATCAACAGAAAATTTCAAAGCCCGGGCAACGAGAGCCCCGGTATTAATCCCGATAATTCGTCGCGTCTGCAGGGCGCCGACAATATATACGGACGCAAGCGACAATCGAAAACGAAAATTTGTCGCTTCCTATTGGCCTCTCGAGCTCTCGCGCCTACGTCAACTCGGAAAACTTTCATAGAGAAGAGGGTATACCGGGCAGCATGTATATCAGGGGGCGGCGCGCGATTTCACGCTGACCCAATTCGCAGCGAGTTTATCGGCGTGCGAACAACTCTCTCTGTCGAATGCAAGCCCGGCGTGTGGATGCATAACGCTTTGCGTCCCCCTCGCTGAACCCTCGTCTTCCTAACTCTCTGCTGCACACGTGTTTTCTGCTCCTTTTCCCAGGAGTGCCGCTTCCAGTTCTATACCTCCCCAACCGTGAATTCATGAATTTTTAGGCTTTTATTGATTTTCAAATCAGATCTAGAAGTATGGTTTATCGGAAAGCGAAGCGACAAGTTTGGGAAGTAATATTCAATATTGGCGAATCTTCGCGAAACAATGATGATGAAAGAGATAAAATGTCGAATGGTATTACATTTTATTTTAATATTTAGTATTTTTACTCGTGGTATATTATATACAGCGAACGTATTTGGTCGGATCTTTTATTTCCGACCTTATAAAAACTAATGATAACAGTAAAAATAAAGCAACATTACATTTTACTGCGGTAATAACTAAATTTATGGCAGCTCTTAATTCCGAGACAAATTGCTTGGTAACCGAAGGCCCTCGTTCATCAGAATTGCAGGGCACGAATTAACCAAACTTGATTCCGAGCCATAACGAGGAAAAAATAACGAGAGAAGCGATGTCGTTACCCTTTCCGACCGATAAATAAACATAACATCTTCATTTATACATTCGGCTCGAGCCGAAGGATGCGAAAAATCGGGGGGGTTCAAAACAACGGCTGGAGGTCGTAAAAACGTGTTGCGCGATGGTCGTTACGCGACTCCCATATTTTACACGTGTGAATCCCCCGGTGGTCCTATCTTTCCCCTTCATTCCATCTTTTTGTGGCTCGGTTTATTTTGCAGATTGTACGATAAGTGGGAGGTCAAGCTTGCGTAGCTTTTGCGCCATTGCGCTTAAATATTTGATAAATAACGTGCTCGGGGAATCAATGCGACAAAGTGACAATTGACTGAAATTTCATGATAAATTGGAGTTTTGCACATACTTTAAAACGTATTTTTCTAATTTGTTGCATCGATCTCCTTATTATCTAATTTTTTTATTCAAAGTTTACTTTCGTGCTTGAAAATCTGCTTTGGAATAAGTGCAAGTAGAAACAGTTAAATTTAGTCAGACACTCTAAAAATGTTTAGGATGATACTCGAAGTGTTATCGTGTTCAATAAAAACTTCTTTTATTTTTTTTTCGCAAATGCATCACACCAATTAAAAGTTACAGTTTTAGTAATTGCAGTAAAAGCGTTTCATCAGTCGATCGCGAGAAACTGGAATAAGCCGAAAATAGAAATAAATAATTAAACACCCAACTTTCATTAAGCGGATATCTCGTTACCAAGCGCGAAGACAAGGTCACGGCATTGATCCCTGCAGTCGCAGTACATCACGAGTCGCGTATTTAATTGAGCCGCGATTGACAATCGTTCGAAAAGGTGGCCCAATCGCACCAGTAGTTCGATAATGACTTTTGTCCTAATTCCGACGCTTTTAGGCGCAAGCATGACCTTCGACCTTCCCTTGCCGACCGGAAATTCTGAATTACGAGGGGAAAGAGGTAGGCTGACGCGTGTGTCTGTGTGTGTGTATAAGTGTTTATCGAGCGAGAAATTTTCTGGCGCGGCAGAGATTTGTTTGTTTTTTTTCTTCGGTGATTTAATCGGAATTGGAATCGAAAAAAGGGAAGTTGTGTTTGATTTCAATAAAATTAACAGTGGACAACGGTTTTAAATAAATAGGACGCAATTGAAGATTTGGGTGGCGATTATTTTTAAACCGGCCAATTTTATTGACCAATTTTATCAGGGCTTAATTATAATCTTTGAAAGATGTGGGTTTTTGAGAGTTTCTGTATTTGAATATGATAATGCATTTGAAATTATGACTTTCTGCTCTTCTGTTTCGCCTTTCACTAAATATCGATTGTAGATTTCATTGCTACCATTAAGAATGGTTTTAATAGACTCCATTGCATCGTTAAAATACCCCAAAAAAAGTTTATGACTTTCGAAAAATTAGTTACAGTTATAACGGAATGGCAATTAAAATAAATCGATTTCAGCATTATGTAATGTGGGTCACTAAAGTGCTTCGTTGCTCAAATATTTTTCATACTGTTTGATTTACTGAGAGCAAAATTCATAAGCAAAGCTCAAAGGTTACATTTTAATTTATTATATAATTAGTGGATATCGTCAGTAGAATAAATAATTGTGTTAATTGATAAATGAACTTATTATTATTAATTAAATTAAAATACCTGAAGGACCCTCTAAAAATTCATCATAATTTAGCATACGTGCAAGTACAACTTTTCTAACAAAAAATACACAAGATAATTTCTTTCTTATAAAACAATTATCGAACCGACATTTTCAAGCAAATTTTTTTTTTCTTCCAAGACTGTCAAGTACTTTTCCATCGCTCGAAGGACGCAAAGTATAGGGGAAAGTATAAAGCATGACATGCACGTACAGCGCCGCAGCAAGACTCGGAAAAAAAAACGGTACAAGCAATTATTATTGTAAAAAAAATTTACCGTCAGCCGTAGGCCTGGAATCGTCCGCAAAATCCTCTCGCTCGCGGTCGCGAGTTATAATCTCGAGTGCGCACTTGGTCGCGATGCCGCCTCTCGCGCACGTGCTAATTGATTTCGTTAGAGGCTCGTTCTTCTTCTGTTGCCAATTGGCTCGTTCCAATTTGCGTTTGCACTTCCGTAAAAAAATCTATACGTACTAGAGCTACTCTTGGGTTTTTGTCATCGGCGCTTGATATGTGTATAATGTGCGTGTACAAATTTTTTTCTATTTTTTTGGGTTTTTTTTTCAAAATTTTTTTATAGTCTTCTATAGATAATAAACACTCTTCGTAGGAAAAACTTTAGGTATGCAACGTTGCGGATGTATAAATATACCGTGGTAAAAAGCGTTCAGTAACTTCTCTCAATATCCTGGACATATACAAATGGCTTTCTTCCGCACTCGCATAACACATCCGCGCACACTTTCACGTGGAACATATTTCATACGTATATTTTGGGAATACGAAAGTTTCGCCTCCGTTGTAAACTTTTCGCTTCTCCTCTTCTTTCGGAGTACACTTAGAATTGCGTTTACTTAAGGAGCGACATCAGACACTTAAACATATAAACATCCAACATCTTTTTATAGACACACGTATTTTCTTCTCTTTTTAGAATTAACACCTATATTTTCTTTCTAGATATGTTTTAATTCCTGTAGTCGACTATTATTTCTGGAAGATTCTCGCCCGTTTCTGGTTTGTTATCCTCCGACTGCGCAGGTTCCCGGCTCGATTTAAAATAGCAAACAGCCGCGTCCGTCGCCTCGAGTGCCCAGATATCCAAGATGGCGACCGACCTGGGAGATGCGCGCGCGTAAATTAACAGCGCGCTTTTTTAGCTTTCACTTCGACTTCTGCGTTGATTGTTGACGTTTGCGATCCCCGTCCAAGTTTTCGCCTCTTGACTGGTCCTTGTTCTTCGGGATGAGTGTTTACCGAGCGGCCTATACAAAATCCTAAGTAAATACCAGATTCGACAAATCGGATCCTAATACCTTCTTTGGCGTTTTTTTCTCCATCTCTCTTTCTCTTCCATTGTTCTTTCGTTAATTTTTAAGTCAAATGAAAATCAAAGAGTCGAGTCAAAGAAAATACTGGAGATATATAGTTTTAAATAAAGGCAAGGATGTGAAATAATAAAGAAAGCAGTTAAATGGTTATGGTAAAATAAATAAGAATGTTAAAGGTTATTTCTCTCTTACTCAGACATTCTGTCCCTTGTTTTTTCAAGACGTAGCAGGTGACAAACGTATTAAACGGGCTGTCGCGTAACAATATGTTTGGATAGCGTTTTATGTGTCCCAAGAAACCAGGCATCCGAAAAATTCTCCTAAAGTGGGTTTTATTCATATTTTCATAGGAAACGAATAAATTTAGTTCGAATAATAAAAATCATTCGACGAATTTGATTCGTACTATGCTAACAATTTTTAAAAGAGTGCCGTTTCAATTAATCCAATTCTGAATTTCAGCTTTTTGCGAGCTATAAAAAATTTGGTGAATAAAGCATCACTCAGCTAAAGTCCATCTAATAAGTTAAATATTAATCGTCTAGACATTGCATTAAAAACAAGTACCAATCAAGCACTGATTTCTTGGGTCAGCAGTAAAAACCGCCCTCAAAAACGTCATCCAAACTCACCGAATTATTCATCTCCACTGTTTCGCCCGACGACAGTCGCGAAACTCGCGCGCTTCAAAAACTCTCCGTCGCGCGTAAATAATAAAACAAGACCGCGTATCAGCTGGTCAGCGAACGCGACGCACCGGCGAAACGGCGGCTCGTGATCCTAACGGTGCCGAGCCGGTCACTGATACCGGAGGAGAAACAGAAACAGCGAGAGAGAGATAGAGAGAGAGAAAGGGACGGTCGGGCGAATTGCACTGTGCGTACCCTCACCTCCTTCCACTCCTACCGACTTCTGCTGTCTCTGTCGCTCATTGGCCGGCTCACGTGGGCCGCCGAGTCGGTGCGCGTGTCGGCGACGCGTCTGCCCCCGCCTCGGGGTGTGGCGTCCGTCCTGTTCTCCAACTCGCAAAAGTCATTTAAGGGCGAGTCGGCGAGAGCGAGAGAGTTGTGAAAAAACTACCTGGGAAGAGAGAGAGAGAGAGAGAGAGGGAGAGGAGACGGGCTGTGCTTTTGGCGGCCGAATGGTGTTCGAGGCGGTACCAAGCTTAGTTAGTGGACGATTATTCTTAATTCACGCGTTCATTTAGCGGTTTATTGCTGCGTAAGGACGCGCGGTTAAATGAACGTATTGACTGGGTGAATCGGTTGCCCGAATTCGGCGGTAAAAGCGAGGGTGCAGATATTTGGGCTTTTAATGAAGTTTAGTGGATCGTTTATAAGGTTAGTGTTGGTAAGATGTCACTGCTTTTAGGAAACTGTGAGTTACTGAATGTTTTTCGTTAGAAAGAAAATAATTTCTTTACTTTTCTTCGTATTTATAGTTAAAGTCGGCTCACGTGTCTTTATCACTGTCAAGCTCATCTTTCAAGAAGCATCTCCGCGCGTGAAAGTTATCTGTTTAGAGCAGCCGGGAACTTGATTTTAAAAAGCTTGCGGAAGCACGAAACCATAACAACTAAAACCGCTCGTTTCAACGGAAAATAAACGTTGAGGTTATGTTTACAAAAGCTCTATACGTCATTGCTTCCGAAGAAAATCATGCGACAATCGAGTTTCTTTTTTTCGTTCGAATCATCCGTTCTCTTCAATCGTCTCGCGGCTCATCAGGCAACAAAACAAGAGCAAGCGCAGCGATTCAAAATTCAAAAAAAAGCACACGGCGCAAGCGTCGGTAAAGCAGCGTGCACCAATCGCGACCGCTTGTTCGAACGATCCGCCAATCCGCGCACTGCCAAAAAAACGCCGAGCCCCCCCGTCGAAAAAGCCAGAGGATGAGAAACGACAATAAAAACAAAAGTGAATACGGGTAGCTTAGGCCGAAAAGAACCGGGGGTGCAGCGACAGCAGCAGCGGCGGCGGCAGCAGCAGCGGCAGCAGTAGCAGCCAGGCAGAGAAGCAGCGGAGCAGCAACGTGTGTCCGCGTGGCCCGGTGTTATGTGTGTGCGGCACACGTCGACGGGCCGACGGCTCGGAGGCGACTACTGCTCCTCACTCTCTCTCTCCGGGTCTCTGCCTCTGCCCGATTCTCCGCCGGCGGAGCGCGCGCGCTTTCTCTCTCTCTCTCTCTCTCTCTCTCTCTCCCGCTCGCCCTCCTCCCCCACGCCACGAGGAGAGCTTTTTCTCGCTCATCCGCCGCTACTTTCCCTTTCCTCTCGATGTAAGCTTGACGTTTCTTCTGTGCGCAGCTGTGGGCGCCTCTTCTCGCGGTGGAGAACCGCGGTGCGGAGGGACGGGGAAGGCTCGGAGAAAGTGTAAATAAGCGCTGCTTTTAAATTTCACCGTCTGGCCGGATGACCCGGTGAGGTTCGAGGTTGACAGAGCCCGATATTGCGGGGACAATCGTGGGTGGATTGACTTTGTTTTGCTTGGCAGCTGGCTTCTTAAAGCATTAGGAATTTATTTGGGAGGCGTATTTTAATTTCACAAATGGAAGATATAAGGAGAAGCCCTTCCATTAAGTGCGTTTATTTGGAATTACTAGAGATAGTTCAGAAGCGTAATTTTACTTAATCCAAACTAATTTTGTTTTCAATGATTGGCGAATGTCTAATAAAAGTCGACTAGAATTTTTTCTGCTTCATCAACGAATTATTCATTTGAAAAAGCAATTACTAGAATGTTGTTTCTCATTTCTTGTCAGATATTGTAATCATCCACCTTGCTATCATAAAGTAAGGTGTAGGTAAGGTGTACGATACTAGAATTTAAAAATCCAAGAATGCTTTTTAAAATATTGCTTTCTTTTGGAAACTTTTATAATGTATTTTTATTTTATAAATTTTAATTTTGAATAACTGAAAGTGTTAACTCTTGCTTAGGAACACTTTGAAGCCAGCAGCGTTAAATCATGTAAATGGAATGGGTAAGGTAGAAGTGAACTTCATTTTCGCGTAGAAACTATATAGTTTCTCCTGTCGTGTAAGCTTACTTGTTTTCCTGATGAAGTATCTGCTAACGAAGTCTGGACTTTGGCTGCACTGAAATCCCAATGACGAAAAGTTTTAGATGAGTTTATTCAGTGGCTCGTTTTTTTTTATAAGTAGTTTCCTTGCGTAATTGATCCCATTTTATTACCTCTAAATTACTTTACCAAAACTATCTTTTAGCAACGTTTTCAAAACTTGATTATATTATAATTCAATTTAATTTATAAAGTTTCTAAAAAGAACTAGGTTTTATAATAATTAATTTTTTTATTATTACAAAAATACCAAGAATGGAAATTGTAATTTGATTACTAGCAGGCAGTTATTATTAATATCTTCCTTCCAAGATGAAAAGATTAAAACAAGTAATAATTATCGTTTCGCAGAAATTTCATTTGATACAGTCAAAATAATTCTTCATAAACTTCTTCTTTTTTTTTAAATAAAATACATTAAATCACACGCCTGATCTTGGCGTCCTACAATTTCTGAACTAAAATCTAAAATCAGAGTTCGTACCTCCAAATGCAGTCGCACAGCTCCATCGCTTTGTCACCTATTCATCGCGTCACGCATAAAAGAAAAGGCTTTTTCGAGCGAAAAAAGACAAGGGAAGATTCAAAAGAGCGAGACAATTTTTGAATAGAAGAGAAATTTTTTCGTTCGCAACCGAGTTGATGAACGGGTAAGTTTTATCGCTCCGACTGACTTGTGCAGCCGCAGGCTGTTAGGAGGAGTAGTAAAAGGATTCGCCGAGCAAACGGGATGCAGCTGAGAAGTGATATATGCGCCCAGTCTTATGCTATGATGCTTCCTCCTTTTATCTTTACGCAGCTTCATCTCTCCGATTTATTTTCCCTGTTCCCGACGAAGATTGCTTTATTACGATGCTTTTTTTATCCGGTGGAGGCTCACTCTTTTTTTTCTCGTCCTTATACATTTCTAAGCTGCAGAAAAAGGATTGCTCGTCTTTTGAAATTTTTCTCAAACGTGACGATTATTCTGTTTCCGGTGATTTAATGCGAGGCTTGAATTATCGTGAAAGAAAATGGCATGCTTGTCTTTCGAATATAAGTCTGAAATTAAATTAAAACTACAATTTTAAAGTTTTCGTAGAATTTCGTAATAAATTTTCTGCAACTTCTTTATTTAATTTAATACTAATTCAACGCTTAAATGAGATGATAATGCAATTTCATTTTTGAATACTGCAGTAAATCCTTTAAAAGCCTTTTCATTTAATTAATGGAAGCAGATTTTCTAGCTATTTCTATATTCCACACAATAATTCAATTGCGGGCATTAAATTGCAATATATTATTTAAATCGTTCTTCTTGCATCTTTTAATATAAGATTAATGCAAGCTTTATAAAAAAAAAGTTTAGCAGTAAATATGTTTTGTATAGAAAATATATAATCCCTTTAATTAAGTAAGTGGATATTGATGGTTTAATTCATTATTTTAGCTCGACATCGGAAACGTCAAATTGGCTAGACACGTTATCCTCCTGCAGCTGTTACGATAACAATTAAGAGGACTTTGACTATCCGGTTACCATTTCGAACTTAAATAAAGGTTATTAAATAAAGGTTTCTTCCTAATTTCATGATTGGAATTTACTCGTCAATACAAAATTTCTTATTATAACAATCAGATCGATGCTTATTTAAGTTAGGCATAAATTTCACGAATTTATTTTGGAAACAATTAAATAAGTTGTCTTTAAATAAAAATTTTAAACCTATAAAACTTTTGAAATTATAGTTCAGTCTGTGCTCTAATAAGTTTTATAAGTTTAAATATAGTTGCAGTTAATTATAATTCTACAAAGCATAATTCACGGCTTAAAGGAGAACAACCAGACGACCCTGAATTATTATTTCATAATCAATTTCAAACAAGTTGAGGTCTTAGTTTGTATAATGTAAATGCACAGTATATTAGAGAAAACTAAATAATAAAGTGTCTGCAAAGTCACTGGATTGGTGTTTAATTAGGCAAGAGTAATGAAACGGAGACGACTATAAGAACCGCGAGTCTAAAAAAGTAGTATGAATAATTACACTAATGATCTTAATTGAATTAAAAATTAATTCTAAGAATATTCGCTTACGAAACCCAGATTCTATTTCCTCTGTAAAATTCATATTCAAATTTAGTAAATTTTCCCTAAATCTTTCATATTTCCAACTCTGATTTTCCTTCATTATGCGTACACAATTTCGCTTGTTCTTCATACCTCACTATTTCTGCACTACAAACTGTAAATAAATGACAAGGGACAAGTAGATCGGATAACGCCGCGCCATCCTCGTTCCAACTTGCCGAAAACCGCTGAAAGTTCCGTCCCCGCGACTCATCGCGGCTATCGCTCCAGTCTCGGACATCGATAAACCCGCTAAATATAAAGCTGGGCCAACTACAAATACCCGTTCGGCGTTGAAAACACGCCTTCGCGTACACACACACACACACATGCGCGAGGAATCAATAGGACCGAAATCGTCAACCGCGTTCGGCCGCTGCTGATAGCAATCAAGCGCCTTGAACTGTGAACAGCTCGGAGCTCAGCCATTCCGAACGAAGGTATGTAGGTGTACAGAATCGCGTGTGGGTGAGCCCGATTCATATCCCAGACAATTTCCGCAGGATGAGGAAACCGAAGACGCACACCGGTTGTCTCGGCCAGTTCCTGCCGGTGGCGGGGAGCCGGGGGAGGCCAGAGATTCGTCGCCTTACTGTCGATAAGTGAGCTAAAACGAGGTCCTCGAGAGCTCGTCGCCGATATTTTAGATAGCTGATCTTAGAGCCTTCGGGGATTTTGACGACTTAATCAAGGATGAAGTGCCTATTTTTCTCGAATGTGGAGAGTCGAATGGAAGTATCTAAAAAGAAATTAGTGTAAATTTTATTGGCAGTGCAATTATTTTGGCGAGAACATTTTAAAGTTGTGGGTTAAATCGAGCTTTGAAGATGATTAATCATCGATGAGTTCGTTTATAATTAAGTATTCGTTTTCAAAGCTATCATTCAATTATTTTACGATAACTCTGGTCAATCCGATATTAAGGGTATCTGTTTCACTTGAATAGAGCTTGTTACTCTGTAATTGTAAATTGAATGAGGTACACGGTGGAAATACGAATAGAATTTCAATGTAACGGATTTTCATTGTATTTACGGGAACAATATGCAGATTTACTGAAATTAATAAAGAATGTATTAATTGCGGTACGTACAATTAAAATTATAAATAAAATCAGTGAAAAACATTTTTATTTATTTAAGGTTTTATAACACGCTATTCATTATTACGTAATTTTTAATTTTCTTTTTGCTGATTTTCTAATAACTATAAAAAAGACACTTAGATACAAGCTTATGCATGCAAATTTTTATCATAATAACATTTTACGCTAAAAGTTTTGAGAGCAGATACCTCTAAGACGCTTCAATTTCCGAGGGCTGTCGTAAAAATTAAAAAATAAGGTGCCGTTAAGGAGACCGAAAGCAGACACTCCAGGGCTTATTCGGACCTCTTTTTCCCCTTTAAGAAAGGCCAACTGTTCTTCCATCGTTTTGAAATTTCTTTTCGCGAGGAGAGTGAAAGCCGGTGTTACCCTACATTTTCGATTAAGAAGATTTCGCTTTGCGGTACTTGCCAAATCTTAACTTTACGAGTTGAAACCCACGCATTTATTATATTTCAGTATCTGACAGGTCTTCTATAAGTAAAAAGTTTGCCTTCGTAATTGTTCGATATGAAATTTAAAAAAAAAAAGGGAAGATATTGAAATAATTCTTTTGATATCACAATAAGTTATATATCTACGAACGTTAAACGTAAAATGTAAAATCAATACTGATTCTTGTAAGTTTAGCAAACAAGGATGCACTCGGTCTCAATCATATTACCCTGAAACAGGCTGCACATAATAAGATCGATGCAATCCCCAAAGTTCCTGCGGTCTGCGCCGTGAATTAAACATGCGCGTCAGAACGGCGAGATGGATCGAAGCCTGCTAGGTGGTAGTTTCAACGAGATAAATGACGCGATGCCCGTCGATGTATCAGGAGGCATTTCGAAAATCACCGAAACCGACTGAGCCCGTTAAATTACGCCAAGGATTAAGACAGACGCGACATCATTAGGCCGACGATTACACTGTAGATCCCTCCGAGGAGCTAATATTTCTGCGGGCCCACATTTTGACCTTTTCGAGGAAAAGAAGAGATGAATCTACTGGGGAGTTGGAAGGGTTATTTAATTCCTGTTAATCTGGAGCTTAAATTGAGATAGAACTTCCGAGGGACATTATTCTCTGAGAATGATTGCTAGAATGAGATAAATTAGTATTTTTGAATTTGGTGGGACAGAACTTTTTGAAACTTGTGTTTTACGTAAATTTAAAGCATTTATATAATCTAAAGTAATAGCATCGAAAGGGGTTTTCACCCTCATAGGTTTACAAACAATAAATTATAATCTGTTCCTCATCACCCTTCAGTCGCGATCCGCGGTCTAATAACTAGGTTGAATTTCAAAAACCCTTCCACGTCCAAAACAGCGGCGGATCGATATCGCTTGACAGCCGATATAGCAGACCCACATCCTATCTCTAGAGCTATCACTCCGCCTGATGCATTTTTGCCTCGCTATCACTATATTGTTCGGAGTCCCGGCTCGCTCCTCCGCGCGATCAGATTAATCAGATTATTTATATCCGCTGGTATAACGCGCCACGTCCGTGCCGGAGGATAAGATCCGTGGGTAAATGCGTAATTCCGCGAACCGCATTCCCACGCGGAACGTTATGATTTAATTACTGTGTATCGAAGGAAATCATCTGATTAACTAACGGTCAATGGTGATTTATTACCCTTGTTCGGGTACCGGGAACACGAAATTTCATTTGTATACATATACAACGTGGTTATTAAGCAATTATTATCTTTGTATGTTAGGCTTTTTAAGCTTCTAAGAAACATTTGCAAATCTAAAATTTGTAAATCTAATAAACTGTTAAATATTTAACATTTAAATGAGATACAATTTAGAATGTATAACATCAAACTTTCTCCATTGAATTTCCAAGTTGCGTTAACATGATTTAAACACCATTATCACCAGCCGGTGTTCGGCTAATTATTAAAAGTTAAAATTCGTGGAAACTTTTTACCTCATTTTTGTAAGGAGATGTATGATATGTAAAGGATATAAATCTATGTTACGATTTCAAAATTAATGTCAAATAAAGATCACTTTGAACTATAGTAGCGCTGCAGGAAGGGTTTCGGATCACTTGAATTTTACATGAAGGTAAACGAAAGAGGAAGAAGAAATTGTACAGAACGGATGCGTATTTGTATTGAAGTTTGATCGACTGCATAAATTTTTTAAACGCTTTCGGATAGGTTTTATCGATTTAGGTCAGCGATGTGAAAAAAGCTCGTAAATCGTATTTCACGTATTCGATTAAAAAAAAAAAAAAGAAACATGCCCTCTGACAGTTTTTTTCTGTTTTTTATTTTTTCAAAATAAGTGTATGTATACAAATATATTTGAAATTCTAAAATTCTAGCTTTGAATGACAAACCTGAATAAATCCGCTTGAATTTATTTCGCTCTAAGCGTAAATCTATTAAAATTAATTAAATAAGAAATCTCCTCAAAGGATCAAGGCTCCTTTGATGTGGAAAAGATGTCGCTAGATATTAGAACCAGCTGCCATTATTATTATTTTCCCTAAGGTTAATCATTAAAATACTTTACAGTAATTCTCGTTTCTTCCTTTTTATGCACTTGCCGTCATGTTCTACTACGCAACGCGAGTCAGGAAATCGCGCATATCTTGGGGATGGGTCGAGAGTTGCGCCGAGTACGGAAACTTAAAGTTTCCCTCTTGTTGGCTGGCGTGCCTGCGTCGAGACGACGGGAGAAGCAAATTGATTTACTACAAACTGCCAGCAAGAAATAAGCCAAATTGGCGTCACATCGTTTACAGAGTCTTGATAGAATCTCGCCAATATTCCTGCCGCTGATTTGTTTTAGGAGAAATCCCGCTTGAGTAAACACTCGAATTTATTTCAGTGAGAATCAAATGGATAAAAATTCGCGGCTGCCTTTAAATAAGAGTGTTTTATGAAGAGTTCGTTTAGCTACTGTATTAATGTTTAAATTCACAAAATTGTTTATCTTTCTGTTTCAAAAAATTATAAACTTTACGTTAATCGTAAAATAAAGAAAGACAGTAATTCTTTGTTTACACAGAGAAAACAATACATATATTCGAACCAACGAATTCCCGCTGTTGAATATGAGCAACGAATTTGCATTGTTAATTTAACAAAAGGCTCCGTTCAAATAACAAAGTAAATCTGTCAAATTAAATTTTAAATAAAATAAATAAATAAAATAAATTAAATTAACGTGAATTTTTCTTCAATCAACAATATCTCTATTAATTTAACAAACTGGCTCTTTTTATTTAAAAGTTTCAAAATTCATTATTTTAACGGTAACTTTATTATTTTAACAGAGCGTCTGTTAAGTCAACGATGCCTTCTTTCAATCAAAGACGGCCCTGTCTAAATAGCAACTTATTTTGTTGTTTATATTCAACAGCGTAAATCCTGTTGAACCAACTACATTTTTTTCTCAGTGTACATCAAAGCTTTTTACAGAAGCTGAGTAAACAACTCAGTCGGTCCATCAGGCTAATTCTAATTAGGTATGACGGGGCGCGTATCTCTACGGTCGCACGTGTACGGGACTGCACAGTTAATTAAAAAGTCGAAGAGGTGCTCGACTCTGTCAGCGGGAAATTCTCCTCCAAAAAGCAGCTGCAGAGAAGACCGATTTTGGCACATTTATTCCCCAGAGCGTGCAAAAAAGCTGCCGTGTCTTTCATTTTTTACCTGCCTTGCATTTTTTTACCGTTTACTTTGTTAACTCCGTACTGTGGTGGAATTTAACGCGTCGGCGTAGGAGGAAAAATGCTTGAACTCTATTAAGCTCCGGCCTTAATGTTAGTCTAGAAATTACTCGAATTGCGAGTCGTATCGATTTCGTAGCGCGGAAGCGGGCTAATAAACGCTAATAAGCAAGGCTATCGCGCCTTAGGCCTTTGAAGTCTGGTTATATCGGCAGCGATAAAGAGCAAGCCTAAGCGATTGCCTTGGCATTGGTCTGTTTGAAATTTAAGGAATTTTCGTTAATTAATTTTCGTCGATTTTACGCTATTTAGATTTAGTATTTTTTTTTTTATTTGGATTCTAACATTTTTATTCTTATTTATTTTTAATAAATATTTTTGTAATGAATTAAGAATTAATTTACAAATTATCTGTACTATAACGCTTGTACTTAACTTTCCTGTATTACAGAGGATTTTTACAAGTATTTAACTAGTTAATATGTGCTCTGCCTTCTAACTCTGCCACAATTGACATTCTGGTCATAAGCTATAGTGGTCTTATTTAACAATCAGGACTGGTAGTTAAATACCTACGTATATTAGCTCATTAAATCCATCAATACCTTTTCAAATTGATTCAACAATTGAAAACTGAGTAGCTAATGAAGGGAATATAATCATATAAAAAGATAAAAGGTACTTTCAGTTAAAATAAAATGAATGAAAATTTACACGACATTTTATAAGTAATTAAAACATGTACAAGTAGCTTTTAATCCGAATTTACAAATATATATTTCCATTTTTACTACAAACTTAAAAAGCATATAAAAATATTTTTGCTCTTAACTTAAAGAGCACATAAAAATGGAGCAAAATATGTAATACACTCAAATATTCTAAGTGAAGAAAAAGTACGAACGGCGATGACAAGAGATTGGTAAAAAAAAGAGCCAAGGAGCGCACTCGAGCGTCACTTATGGTCTCATTTTCTTAAAGGACACGCGGCCAAGTCCCGACACGCGTTTACCGCAAATGCAAATCGGAGCTTTTAAAATGATGAGAGCCATAAGCGGAGCAGAGGCGGAGGGCTTAGAGAATGCTAAGAACGAAATTCTTTTTCTCCCTCCCTCTTAGCCTTTTTGCAAAGTTGGCGCGTCTTCGTCGTTCCTGAAATATCAATGTAATTATTTCGCTCAGTATAAGTGACTTTACTCGCGCTTATCCGAGGATTTTTCTTCCGGGTTGGACTCTTTCCCTCTCTCTCTCTCTCTCTCTCTCTCTTCCCTTACGTTTCTAATTCTCTATCTAGAGAAAAGTCGCTGTATAAAGGAAGGATTTTTGTAATCTCTCATTTTGACATTTCAATTGGTTACACAAACTATAGTGGATCAGCGTGGCAGAGAGCTTTTATTATAATAAGGGTTAAGACCCTTTTAAGAGATTATTTTTTAAAAAAAGAAGATACTTATTATAATTACAACAATCATCAGCAGCTGCAGTTTTGAAGAAAAATTTTTTCAGACAGAAATTCTTAAAGTACTTAAGCGCCTGCTCTAATAAAAACCACTTTAGTCATAAAGCCATGGTTGCGATAATATTCAATTAAACTTTCATAATTATCACAGAGTTCATTAAAAATCCCTTTATCTCTTCATTTTCTTTCCACAAGCCCTTATCTACACACTTTCTCTGTTGAAAGTGGAGTTTTACGTATAGATAAAGTGACTTTCTCGTCTTTCAACTGTATTCCTATCATTGACGTCTTCTATTAATCTTCATAATTTATGGCTTATCGCTTTGATTTCTTTACAAGTGTTGAAAGCTATGTAGTATTGAGAACATGATTATGTAAGCTTTTCGTACTTTTTAAATACCTCTTGAAAATTTTATTAGATTTTTTATAACAGTTAAGGTAGACTATTTGAAAGAAAACTTTCAAAACTAAAATTTAACTCTTACATTAAAATCAATAAATTAACGACACGAATATCTCCGAAGTTTTTCTTTATTCTGTCTTAACCATGCATATTTTACAAATAAAAACAATTATTCAAAAATGTTACCAGTTACCAAATAATATACTTCATTAAAATTAAAATATGTTAGTACTTATATTACTAATGGGCAAAAGTAACACTTAAAAGGTATGTATAATCTTTGAAACATGTTTTTATTCTAGATATTAAAAAAATCTTTAAATTATTTTGTAGAAACTATCTTTAAAACGCGGTAAATCACGAGTTTACGTTTCAAGTGGAGCATCTGTGTAATGCAATTGGAAGTCCTCGAAGTACTCCTCTTGTCGCATTACATCAGTCGGTCAGGCAGAGAGCGAGCTAAAAGCTCTTTATCGCAGTTCGAGAGCAGCTTTCTGGTTTACCGACTGTTCCAGAGGATGCAGAAAAAACTCCATGATTTCACGGGTCGGTGGAGTGGGTTGAAAATTCCTACCGGGTAAATTTTTTTTCTCAATGGGTAAAAGTAAGCTGAATAATGGTAATGATTGAATTAACTGGTCGCTCCTGTACAGTTTTGATCTAAAAAATTCTTTATTTCGACATTTTTATAAGCCTTGATTAAACGAAATCCAAAGCTGTCAGTAGCATCAATGTTCAATTCAAAGTTTACAATAATGTCAAATTTTTTGTAGATTTAAAAAGAAAATAAGCTTTTAGGTCGATCTTATTCTCATAGCTTATATACTAAAAACTTACTTTTGAACTTTATCTTGGTTTAAATCAATATTATTATGAAAGTTTATTAAAATTAGAAAAACAAATAGAAAATATCTTGTTCTATTATACATTAAGTAAGTCCACAAAATACATCTCAAGTACAAACAGAAATTATTTCCTATAATCATATAAACACACATAATTTCAGTATTTATATTTAAATTTCTATTGGTAAATTTATAGCAATTGCTCTTAAAATTAAAAGTTACTTTGAAACTATCGTTATCTAAACACAAATTGGACATTGTAAATTCTGTAGATAAAGCTTGATTTGTACGTAAAGTGTACCTACATGTGTCTGATTAAATACATTCTGCATCTACTTAACTCAGATCGTTCAATTCACGTTGGAAACGGCACCTTGCTAAAGTTAACTTTTAGTTGCCTTAAAAGCACTTTTTATTTGTATTAATTAGCTAAAATCGTAATGCAAATTTTGCAGCATTACATTGTAAATGGAAAGTGCATTTTAATATTTTCGCATTGGTAGTGAAATATTATTATGTACATAATGTCTAATAATGTTATTATAATAACGTTATAATAATATATTTCTATATAAACTAAATAATATTTCAAAAATTAAAAATAGAAATCAAATCACCACTGTTTGTTATAAAATTTTTAAAAATGACCCGTAACAATTTATTCGTTTTTAAAAAAATAAAAGAATCTTTTCCAAGTCAAGCGTATCGTTCTAGTTATGCGTAATTTTTTTTTATATTTTTTGCTCGCAAACTGTATTTATAGTATAAAGCAAAATTTTTTCACTAAAAATAGCTCAATGCACCTCATGAAAAGCTTCTATTCTTACACTAAAAACACTTTCAACGAAATCGACAAATATAAAATAAAATTCCACCAACATAGCTTCTTCTAAAATCATGCTCTACAAGATGTCTTCGAAGCGCATCGGAATTCCCGCAACACAGTTCCCACCCCCGTTCCCGAAGAATTCCCTGCCGTCTGACGAGCCGCATTTCTCGCGAGCTGACACTAATATAACTGTACGTCGGCGCTTCCCCGCGCGAGGCGATCGTAGCCTTAATTGCAGGCTCCCCGGCGCAAGACGAGACGCCAGAATCGTTCCCCGTGGGCGCATCGAGTTTACTGACCAAACAGCCTCTGACCAACGTAGCTCCTTGCTGAAGACTCGCGTCGCAAGTGCACACGTACTTAGCTAATTGAGATAACCGGCCGTTACCTCCCTTCCGCTCTAGAACTTCCTTAAGCGCGGGCAGCCGTTAATTAACCCCGCTTTGCTTCTTTCCTTTTTTTTTTTATAATAATAAAGCCAAAGGACGGGGCGGGGAGTTGATCGATACATTTACATAAACGCGCCGGCAGTCCGTCCCTTATCTAGGACGTCGTGCGTGAGAGCGACGAACGATCCTTCCACTCTTTTTTTTTCGCGGCTCGGTTGTTTACGACAAAAGCGAGTGCAGGTCATATTTCAGCGGTGACGTTTTTAATGGGCCATGCGGGCTCTCCTAGGGGCATTTTGAAACTGGCGCAATTATTGCGGGACGCTCGTCGGTGCCTGCGCGAAACTTTAATTAGCGGCAAGTTGGGGGCTGCTTGCGTATATTTTGTAAATAGCCCGGAAAAAGCTCGGCGCGAGTCCGACTTCCAGGGTTGCGGGAATTTGCCGGCGAAAGGAAAGCGGCTGCTGGCAATTTATGACGGTCAATTGAAAAGTTATTTGCCCCCCGGCTGACCGCAGCGCTATTTTGCTACTTAGCCTGCCGGTTTCGTGTTTAAAATTACGCCGATATTTCACGGTGGGGAACGGATGTTTGTCAATTTTGTGATTTAAGTGCGTAATTTATCATAGAAGAATGTGCCCTTTTGATGTTTGTAGAGCTTATAAATACAAATTTTCAAATATAATCCTGGGGATGAAAAAGAGTTATTTTTGTCGATTTCGACTTGGTAACCTAGATTTAAAAAGTATTTGTGCTATCGTGAAAATTCTTTTGATTCTGTTACTTACTTTTTTTATGAAATACATATTATCTTAATTGAAATATAAATAACTTTTTACTTTCCGGTCAAATATTTTGATGGACGTGGTTTTTCTCTGCTCAGTTTATTTAAAAACTGCCACCTTTTATTATTCAAAACGCGTTTCGTAATCACCTGGATCGAAAAAATAGTTGCTGTCAGCGAAAAAGTCTATTATTACTTCAGTACATTTTCAGCACTGAATGCAATTTCACATTCAAAGGCAATATACATAGATTGCGGTAGAAGGATTCTGTTCACTTTATATCATAAGCGAAACTGGTTTTCCATCAATATTCATAGTTTTGGTTTTATTTCCAAGTTTATTGACGTTATCAGTTCGCACATTTGCATTATGGAATATGTTCATAATTTTAGTAAAACGCAAATTAAAAATAAATAATAAACTGATTTAGAAAATTATAATTCTCTCTATATATGTAAATTTTCATAAAATATTTATTTTTCATATTGACTACATTTACTAGCGCTCACAATTAATGCTAATGTTATGCGCCTCTATTTACATCCACTCAACATCCAAAATTGGAATTCTATTCAACATCCAAACTCCGTTGTATACAGTAATCATTAATTTCCCTGCAAGTAAAGCACATAATGGATAATTTACAAACTCGAGCGAAAGTAACACGCTCCAAATAGAATCTAATAGTCGTCGGTCGCGCATCTCAAATAGAAATCTGAACGGCGACCGCATCAATTGAAAATGTTATCTTCCTCGATAGCAGTTTTAATCTACAGCAAAGGTGAAATTCAATTTGGAACATACAGTCCTGCCCAGCCGTAAAAAGAATAACTCTCCCACACCCAGACACATTGGCAGTCACGTTCGCAACTAATTTCGATGAGTTTGAGAGAAGGGGGAAAAATATATGAGCATCACTCCTCGAGGCGAAGAAAAAGGCGCGATACAGAAACACATCGTCCTATCCGTGAGTGGAAAATCGATAATTTAATCGGACCGTTCCGTACCCTTTCTTCTTCATTTGTTTGGACCTCATCTGTACATGGAATCGCAACTCGGTATTTCGTCGCGGCAAAGTCCGGGTCTAAATGTGGGTCGGAGCAGACGAGCGAAAAAGGGAATGAAAAACGAGCTTCGGTCTCTTTTCTCGAGGAGAATCTTTGGCTGAGAACTGAGAAGGACTGTAGTCACTTGTTAACTTTTTTAGCTGCGCTTGCTGCTTCTGGTTTTTTCTAACTGCTGGCAGCTCGAGTTCGGAGAGCTTTATAACTTTTATTAATAGTCGGCGCTTCCAAGTTTCGCTTCCTCGTCACATAATGCGATAAACGTTGTATAAAATCGCGGTTTGATATCGTGAAAAATGGCCAGCAGCTTCTTTTTGGAGAGAGTTTGGAAGCTGAATGCGAGTGCTTAGAAAAACGCTAGATCAAGTTGTATTACGGCGGTCGTATATCCTCCTTAAAAATATAAAAGTGTCAGAAGTGTAAATGAAAACGTGAAAAGAGCTTTATACGATTTTCTAACTTTTATTATTATCTCATTTTATATGGCACTGTATTAAGAATTAAATAAGTGTCGATAGAAATGGTTTGAATTTACAGATCTACTTTATTTTTTTTATAATCTTGCATTAAACAATGTTTGTTATTACAATTATTTTTTTAGAAAAATGTAGTTGGAACAAATATGAATGCAATACCAAAATAAATGTTTGCATCGAAACGAAAAACTTGAATAAAAGCTGCGAACGTAAACTGAAAAAAGAATAATAAAATTCATGTTTGAAAAACTAAAATAGACAGTCTGACGAATGAAAATCGAATTTAAACAGAAATATTAAATAAAAAGATTAATAAATTATTTGCATTGGTTTTTTTCATAATTTTCTTGTACATAAACTTTACCTTAACACATTTTTCGTGTAATGAAAATCACATTATAAAGTTTTCAAAGCAGTATTTCTTTCCGTGCCGTTATTTTTACTTAAATGAACTTTAAAAATTGTTATGAATGATAAGAGTCCATTATTAAATATGAATTGAGATCTCATAAATGTTACTTAAAAAGAAATGTTTTACTGAAAACTTCTGCGAATATAAATGAACTCTAGTCCATAAATTATACTCTAGTCCATAACTAAACTCTGTTTAAATAATGAATATACATTGAATACTAAATTAAAAAAGAATGTTGAACCTACGTTTCTTAAGACTTTCTCGAGAAATTTTCACCTTCTGCCTTCTTAAAAAAAAAATTTTCCAAAACTCATGCAAACGAGCTTCCCGAGAAGCAGCTCTTAACCTTGGCTCTCCGAGATCAGCCAGAAACCAAACCCCCCGAGCAGTATCGGCGATAAGGGCCCTAAATCAACTAACATCTACCTCGAGTCGGTCTCTAGTGGCATTTTCTCAGCGCCAAGGTGGTGCTCTCGAACCGACACGGACGCGGTAGGTTTCGAGAGCCTCGGCGCACGGCCACCTATAACGTTCGCTTTGACCCATTTAAAAGCGGATTAATCGATCCCCCACCGTCTCGTCGTTTATGGCACATAGCACGCGCCGATATCAGCGAGACGCGCCGTCGGCATTCGAACTGATTATATCGTCCAACATTTTAAGACGCCTCGCGCTACGTGTCCTCGCGCTCCGCCCTATCTTGTATAGCCGAAGTGCCGGGGAATACATCTGGGTCACGTCGGCGGAGCTTCGCGGAGAGGAGACGCCGCGATGCATAAACATTTTCGCCGGGGCACACTGGAAAAATTCGTTATCGTACTTACGAAGAGGGATGGCGCGCGTATCCCCGCGCCGTTGCCGCTGGGAACTTACCTGAAACATAAAAAGCGAAGTGCTTAGGATAGTTAGAGAAGAGAAACGGGGGGAGGAATGTTTCTTGTCTGCGGGGGAGAATACCGGGCTTCGTCGATTTTTCTATGCACTCTCCGAGATATTTTCCGGGGGAGCATACTGATTTAAAATTTTCAAAGTAATTTTCAGCGGGCTCGGTGGTAGTGCCGAAAGTTTTGCTTGCTCGCGCTGGGACGAGTGCGGATGCACTCGCGAACCAGCCGGTGCAGACGAACGAGGTGAGTAATATGTATAGTATTTGCGAGCTTTCACGAGTGCGTGCCAAATGTTTTTATACGCACTTGGTAAACTTGCGGCATCGTTGTGCGTTGCGTTTTGGGTCAAATCTCCTCGTAAAATTATTTGTGGTTCCATTTAGCGGTTTTTTATTCAAGCTATTGTTACAGTTATTTTTTTATATTTTATTCGCTAATGTTCGGCACTTTACGTTTCGATAATAGTTAAAATCGAACTTTTACCAAATGGATTCGACGGGATTACTTTTCGTGTATGCAAATGAGTTATAACAGAACATATTTTAATTAAAAGCAATTACTAAACTTGGAATGTTGTTTGTCGAAATAACTATTCCGTATCTAGTGCAAAAATTAAAATAAGTTCAAAATAAAGATATAAAAGCTTTTGCAAGAGAAAGAAGTACTTATAGACATTATTCTGTAAATAAGTCTATATTTTCGTGATTTTGTATTTTTTCAACTGTCTGTAAAAAATTGAAAAAATAAAATTTTTTTCTTTAATATACGTTTATTCATATATTGGAGTTACTAAAACTTAAGAACTACTCAGATTTGCACAGCATTTGAATTTCATTTATTTTATGGCTTTCAATTTTCATGTGCGTACGTCACATATGGACATGACGGATTTAATAGAGTAAAAAGAAAAAGGTTCAGCGCTACTATGAATTAAATCACACTTGCGTATAACGAAGTCAACGTTGATATTATTTAAATTTAATGAGAAGAAAAATTTTGGAATATATCCAAGATTAATATGCGCTTCACGAATATGCAAATCTTTTAAAAGTACTTATAGGTCTATAATTTTCAAATTTGCATTTTCAGTTTTCAATAAAATAGGGAATACCTGAAATTCATCATAAATTACAGAAAAGATTTAAACTAGAAAATCGTTCTAGATTTATTTGAAACTATACTTCAAGCTTAGTAGATAACGTTAAAACCAACATTTTTTTCATCGTTACAAGACCTTTTCATTCCTCTTTTTCCCCTTTAAAAGAAACCAGTGAAGCATTTTACAGTGTTATACTTTAATGCAGTGCTAATCTTTTAAGCTTTTTTTTCTTTAAATAAAGCTTTTTGTTCTTGAATTTCTCGAGCTTATATAATCGTGTTGTTTCATTATAATCCATTAACATTGAACTATTTTTAAAAGATTGTAATACAGCAAGAGCCGTTAGCAATCCATAGAAAAGATTGCTCCCTTTGTGCAAGCAGATCGTTATCCATTTTTATAATGAAATATTATCCAATATTTTTGTATTAAATTTTAGGCTGTTCAATAAAATCTTTCATTTCTTTAGAAAATCAGATCTCCGTATTTTATGCCGGCATAATTTTCTATTTTTTCTCTAAAATAAATTATATAACTAATTTTATTTTTTATTATACTTAACTTATAGCTCCTTATTTATACAAAAAAAAAGAAATTTTTAATATTATATAGAGAAGTCTTGCCTCAGGCCGTTAAGACATCGGTTTGTTTACCTCACGGTAAACGCCGGACTTAGCTTCCCAAGACAAGGTTGCTCGAGGGCGTAGGTTAAAAACCGCTCGTCAGTCCGCGAGGATCGAATTCGTCGTTGGCCATAACCCTACAGGAAAACCAAAAGTAACAATAGTTGTTCCAAATCTACTAACCATAGTTAAATTCTGTCGCTAATACCTGGAAGGGGGATGCGACATTAAATAACTAAAATAAAAAAAATAAAAAAAAAACAATATTATATACAAACATTTTAGAGAAGACTTGACTCTATGGAATAATGAGAAACATATAATTTTCATCTACAAAATGATATTTCTTTACGTATTTAAATGTTTTGATTATATCTCGAAATATTATCAATTTTCAGGAGCTTAAAAATTGTCTGTACAATACATAATATTAAACATTTAATAAAGTATAAAATAAATATTTTACGTCCTGGCTTATCTGATCAATAACCGATTAAACTATAACAAATATTTTTATAAATACTGTGTATTCATTTCTAATAGGGTAGATATGCTTTTATTTATTATTTGTCTTTTTATACAATACGTTATTTGACTTTTAAAACAGCTGAAAATGATGTTATTAAATGATATATCTATTCTAAAGCTGTGAATAAGTATCTATAATTAGTTATCTTCATTTTGCGCTTGACCCATCCGTTTACTCTAGTCAAGTCCTTTTGCATTAGGTATTAGACTGCATTATTCATTTATGCAAGTTATGACACGTACTTTATAACATACGAAAGACGAGTCTAGAATACGCGTTTAATGCGCACGCACACTTTATCCAGAGAATACTCGGGAGCTTACAGTTTTAGAATACTATACGAAAACGGTAAGCTGTATTTCGAAGAATATTGTATTGCATAATGTTTGTGAAAACAGTTTCATGTTATCATAATATCATGCGATACAAGGAATGCAAGTTCAAGGTTAAGCGCTTATCGCAACGATTTTTTATCTGTTGAATTATTATATTTAATTTACAACTCTGAAAGCAGGAGTTATTTATTTTAAAAATAGATTTTACTCCATCTGTATTCAAAGCTTTTACCTGAACGTAAAAGTACATCGAAACTTGAAAACTTGTCCGTCATAAAAGCAGCTGCTTATTCCTGCGAAATAATACCATTTTATTCACGCAAGTGAATCCAGGGAAAATTTAATAAAGAGAGCTCGAAATACCAAGCTTAAAACTACTAATTTCAGGCCTCGGGTGACTGAAAGAGGAATTACGCAAAATGCCGCTGATCATTATTAACTTCACCGCGTTCCTGAATCAACTGACATGAAATTGATAAGCCGCGGAATAGCACACGATTCGCGCTGACATAAACTTGTGAATTACGTGCTTTTCGAAAAGTCGAACAGTCGCTGCACAATTAACGGAAAAGTTCAGCGAGTTTCTCCCATCCCCCGAGTTCGACGACATTCCGTGTGTGTTTGGTAAGTAAACCTTCATTGCGGTTAAGCTGTTCCAGTAGAAATTCTGCGGAAGATCACGTCGTTGACTTAGACGAAATTACTTTTTTCTATAGTATTCTTACCAACTTTCTAGTTCTCGTACCACTGATTTTAATCGCCTGAATAATCAGTAGGGTGAGTAAAATTAAATGTTGTAAACTAATTTTAATGGAAATGGAATTTAGTAGTTAAGTAATAACTGATATCTGGTCATTTCTTGTACAGAAAGATTGTCAATAAAATTGTATTTACGGAATGCAAGCATTTAAATTAACTTTTTAATTGCTAAAGTATATTACATTCTTTGTTACTTGGAATCAGATAATTTCAATTCCAGAGGATTCAATCAGAATAGTAAATTGAGATGTCCAAACATTTCTTCCAAGTAGAATTTAATAAATTAAAAACAAATTAATTTAGTTTCTACCTTTTTCGCTACTTTTTCTATTTGAAATTCTTCAAAGTAAATCAGGAAATTAACTTATTTGGAAATTCATGATTTAAAAAATATTTAATTTTAAAAATGTCAAGAATTATTTCGTACACATTTTAAGAAATTTAGTTTACAATTAAACTTAGAAATAATTAAACATTTGTGCATAAACAACAATAATAATTTATTTTAAGAGTAAATTGAATAAATTTAAATAAAATATTCTTAAAATTTGCGTTAAAAATCTAGGAAATTCTCTTCGATTTGTTTCTAGCAACTTCATTTTGTCGTGGAATAGAAATCTTGGCTGAGAAAACATTGAGTATGTATGCAGTTGGCATAGAATGAGAAGCCAGTAAAATTTTCAATTTTTTTTATGACTGCGGTTAAGAAAGAATAATTAAACGTTTATTTTAGTAGGCATTGAAACAAAGCAAATTAAGCTTTACTTTTCACTGGGCATGACTGGAAAGTAAATTACTAAATACAGTTTAATTTACATTTTTGTTTCCTCATTTTAATTATTTACTTCATAAATGTAAATAGGCTTTTTGTTAGAAAATAAAGTTTAACTCTTCATTACCGAAAATCAAATATAATGCTTTATGAAAATGATTTTCAATATCCAGAATCTGATTCATCTTTAAAAACTACAATTTGATCGTCAAATGACCTTGAAAACAAAGCTCAAGGTCAAAGGACCTCGCAGAAAGTAAGTGGAAAACCGGTCTCGACCTAATTTTTTTTTTTAGAAATTATTTTAAGACTACATTTATCACCAGCAGAACTAAGTATTCAAAAGGAAATATCCATATATTACAGCTGTACTATCGTTTTATATTTTCCGATATGAATTGGTACAATTTCTGACAGTTAATATAAATCGCACGATAATTTGTAATAGAAGATAATGTATGACTATAAAAATACGAGAGTTGACACAAATAGTAGATAAAACGACCAATTATTAAACTAATATTTGAAAAATATCAATTACGATAACTCGAGAAAGTTCGCTCGTAATGAATTTTTAAACACTTTAATTCTGGTTACAAACAAACGAAGGATACTGCAAACGTCAAATGGAGAAAGTTTAAACCATAAAAATTTCAAGGTGACTTTCCACAAATCAATAGTTACCTGGGAACAAACCCGCGTTTCGAGGTTCTCGCTCCATTTGCGCGCCCCACTGTCCGCTCGCAAAAAGGGCTACATTCCACAAAAGCCCTCCCTCCCCGAAACGTTTAATATTTACTCCACTTCTGCAGAAGGTCGCCTCGTAAATTCCGGCTTATCTCGCCGGGGGCGGCTATCAGGCTACATCTGCATTATAGAATAGTACGTGCGCCGGAAGAACGCGGAAAGAAAAGCCTCGCCGCGGGTAGCGGAGAAGATGATGATGGCCCTCGTTCGCGGCGTTCTCGCGGTTTGTCTTGTTTGCGGGCCGCAAAGCCGAGCCGGAACGTGATCGAGCATCTCCGGAGGCGGGATTTCGGGGTGGGAGGCGGAGAGCCGAGCTCCTTGAGTACAATTATATTCGGAGGAGAAACAGACCTCGGCATTAAAACCGAGCGATAAGGGAACACTCCGATAGTAAAAAGGATTTTTTTGTTTTTGTTGCCGCTTTTGTTTGCCTTTCTTTCTTTAACTTAGCGATTATATACGAGAAAAGGTTTCGTTCCTCGTTCGCTGTTTTTCTACTGGTTTAAAGGAGGTGATAAAAAAGAGATGGCTCGTTCTAGTGACGCTTTTTATTGTGGTTTTTTTTTTGCAAGGCGATACTACCAGTTTCCTGCAGAGAAGTAATAAGATACGAGGAGCTAAATGTTTAATGGTTTCGTATTTCGAGACTATCGCACGGGCGTTAGATGCTTTTGACGTTAATCGCGAAACCTTATGTAAATTTGCCTTTGAGTCGTAACAATGACATGAATATCAGATGTTTTAGTAGTATTTTCCATCATCCACTCTTTAATAAATAATTATGTGAAATAATGAAATGTGGAATACCGAAGGAACGACATTTATGAAACATGAGAGCAATAAATTCGGTTAGATAATTCAGAAAACCGCATGTAAATGAGTTATAAAACGTATTTTTGCATCTTTCTTAAAAATTTATTATTCAAAAATATTCTTAATTTAAAAAGAACTATGTTCTTAATGAATAATTTTTTTTCATTTCAAAATTCTTGTTTTATACTGCTCTTGTCGTAATTTCTTTTCGAAAACAAATGGCTTAAATAAATAAACAAGCCTAACGTATTTCCTTATTCGTGCTTGGGATAAACGTTACTAAAATATTTTATTCAAATTGAGTAGATGCGATTTAAAACTTTTGTTTCGAAACTCGTTATTTTTGTTACATTCATTGTTGATGTACGAACCTTTTAATATTGTAAACAATCAGTAAGTAATCAGTACGTAAGTAATATAAATTTGCTTTACTTTGTTTGCCAATAATAAATAGATTTCAACAGATTAAAATTTTGTTCAAATAAATTGTAATTTAAATTATAATAATGAGTTTAGTTGAAATTCATGAAGAATCTAATCAACTTCAATATTTAATATTTATAAATACTCTCTATTGCGTTTAAAATTATTTTACTGCGCGGTACCATATAAATTACATAAAGTACCGGATATTTTCCACAAAATTACCTAGGATATTGTATGTGTTCAATGATGTGTATACAAGAAGATAAACGTTCGTTCATTTGCTTAACATACATTATCCTAGAATTAAATTATATTACAATTATTAAAATTTGTTATAAATTGCAATGTAATTCCTAAAAGTTTAGGTGTCTGACTAAACCGTACTCTTTCTACTGATTCTCCTACTTCATATAAGACTTCTCGTGGGTTTGTACAAAGATTAAATCTTAATAGAATGAAACGTTTACTCTATTTCTTAATTAAACTTCTTGTTAATTTAAGTTACTTAACATTTTATTTCCATTTCATATTCATTATCATGTAACGTCTTGTTTTAATAAGGCTGTCATCAACATGAAAGATTATTTTAAACTTAATTGTAACTTGCTGAATATAATAAATGAAACATTGAAGTCACTTGTACGTATAATCTGCTTTTGAAAAAAGGTTAAATCTTGAATGAAATTTATTTAACAAGTATAGTCAATAACTTGCTGTTTATTGGCCGAATAAAGTTTTATTCGATAATAATTTTCAATCGTTTCTGCTTTTACAGCCACCAGCCAACTACATCACAGCCAACTGCAAACTTTTGACGTAACATTTCTCCAGCTCAAGCAAGTATTTGCCACACCAACGTCGGACGTGTCTTTTTTTCGCAATTACGACCAACTTCTTCAATGCAATATTCTCAAGAGAAAAGATAAACCAGAACGGAGACTCCGGCCGTTATGCGGGTCATTCAGTTAGGTAGTTACGAAAATTCCTCAAATCAAGTCCCTGGGCAGCCGTTCCTTCGGTAACACGGTCAACTAGTTTGTTTTCCTGTACTCGAGAGCAGACATAACGAAGTCCGATAGAATCAAAAGAACTTTTCCAGCCTCATTAAGGCGGATTATTAGTTCAATTTTTGTCGCAGCGCTAATTATCGCGCCGCCTTTGTGTACTTTACAAAGAAACTTAATGAATGTTTTGTATTTAAACAGTCAGTATTTCTTGACTAATTGGATTGACTCATAATTTATTGATTTGTAAGCAAACGTAATGACGAAGTAAATCGAGCATACAATAACTGCAGCAGTTGAATTTAAAGCTTAATCAAATCAAAAGATTGAAGAGCTTTGTAAACTTAACTTTTACATTATTCAAATAAAAAGTTGTGCTTTCAAGATCTTAAAATTTAATTTTTCAAAACTACAGCTTGACTCAAATAGTACAAATTTTTACTTTTTTTCTTCTCAAGTCAGCTCTTTTGCTGAATTTGCGTCTGACACGAATGTAGGTTAGAAATATTACATTTCCCAGATTTTTATATTTAAAATACCCTTGGGCACTTCGCCTTTGTAAGAGTTTTAGACTACCCGAGAGATGGTAAGAAATTATTTTTCTACAAAGAGCTCTGATATTTCATCTAATAAAACTTCTCTAATACAATTTTTTACGCGGAGCATAAACGTCAGGAAAACAAACTACCCCCGTACACTGCTACGATCCTCTCCGAGAGCTTTGCCTCCAATTGGACCATCCAGCCGATACTCAGCGTCTGAAGTGGAAAATCCGCGGGGGCACGAAAATATTTCACATTCCCCCGAGCATTCAAAAAAGCGCCGCGCATTTTTCGCTCGCTTCCGACAAAAAGGGTAAACCCCTAAAAAAGAATGAGCTTCGCGAAGAAAGAGATTTGAAAGAACTGACAAGACGACGACGACGAAACGATTCCGTAGCTCCCTTCTGTTCTGGCACAATAGCTTTAGGCGCCGATGAAAAGACACGAAAACAGTCGGCTCGCGTGACTCATCCACGTCTCCCTCAAAAACTGACAATATATCCTCGGCCCTTGTCCGCGCGCGCGCGCGCACACACACACGTAATCTTTATTACAACGCCGCGAGAGAAGAAGTCAAGCGTCATTCGCGTGTATAAGGTCACTGGGTCGTTTCCTCAACGGCGGCGGAGCCTTTTTTCCCCTCCCTCCCTTCGTACGCGAGGACGCGATCCGCGGAAAAGCAAAGCGACCCCCACGTGCGCCTTGAATTTTAGATGCCGCGCGTCGGAATGTAGAGAGGTGTCTGTCGCTCTCGGGTGGGGTATACACAACCGACGGAAACGTTGCATTCTGGAGGAGGACACTTTTACGACTTATTTTCCCGCGCCAAGGCAGACGTCGTTCAACATTTAGCGGGTAATTGCGAATGAAGGAGGGTCGCCGTATGTGTACAAAGGGAGCGGGGGATGATGAGGCGACGCGCCATTATCGCGCGCGAGTAATGGGATTTTTAAGCGCGAGTGTATTATGTCGGTAACGAGGAAGATGTCTGTCATACTTTATTCGCCGTAAAATGTTTATTACACACGCCATTAAATATTTAGCTTGGGGTTTTCTGGGCTGACTGCTTAATAGGCGAAATTTTAGATTTTAATGAATGGATGAAATTTGGTGGTGTTGGTCACGCACGGAGAATACGTTAGGAAAAGATTGGAATCAAAAGAGTGATTTTTAAAGAATCTTATTGGATAAATGAAATAAACTTTTTTTTTATGCACTACAATTTTAGGTAATTATTTCTGTAAAAATGTATTGTGAAAAGGAATACTATATTATACGAGAGATTTTAAAACAACTGAAGTTGATAGCAGTTGTTTTGTTTACTTTCAAATAAAAACTTGCTTTCAAATAAAACTTGGCTTTAAAGACATGAAAATATGTTAGTAGAGCATCGACGTTTAAAAGTTTGACAATTTCTTTTTGTGTTAAAATGGTGCCACAAAATAAGATATTTTCAATCTATAAAAATATTTTTTTTTAATAATTCATTATTAAAATTTATTAATATTTCCACTTGTTAATGGTTTTTGAACAATTTGTTGTTTTATACGTATACCGCTATTCTCCCTAAAAGGGTACAAATTTAAAGATATTTTTTAAAAGAAATTTCTCGTACTTTGGTAATCGATTCTCTTCAATAATGCATTTCCTTTTCTGCTCCCAAGCGATCAAGAAACTGTTGAAGTGAATATTTAAAAAAAAAAGAAATTTCGATTAAAGTGCAGAAAAAAGAGAAAAAGAAAAAATGACAAGGGAGCTTAAATTTTATTATCCCCAACTGCGAGAAGAGCACTATTTTCACGCCTTGATACGGAAACTCTTAAAAAATTCAGGATAAAAAGTCTGTTAAGCAATGTATTTTTTGTTTCAGTAACGTACATAAATCTCTTTTTTCACACTTATATCGAGAAAATAAAAAATGAAAAATTTATAATTCTTGACTTCGTATCGAAAGTATTGAGAGTTGTACGACTTTTCTTAACACATTGTTGTTTCTACGAATTTATTCTCCAGCCTTAATCCTAGAGCGGCATAGAATTTATTTCTTCTGTGCACTTTGTACTTACTTTTTTTGGATTGTTGAAATCTTTTAAAGAAACAAAATGGAACAAAATGCTTTTATTGGATTTTTTTACTAAACTGGAAAAAATATACAGTAATCTTTTTAAATTACTATACAAAGTAGTGTGATAAATTTTTTAAACAACTTTATTTTCAGTGAAGATAAGGTTTAGTAAAAAATGCATTTTTATCACAATTAATATAAACGATAATACGCACTATTAAAAATAAAATTTATATCAATTTTCTCAATTTTTTTTAATCTTCGACTTTCGTTTAATGCAAGGCGTATTTAATCTTTATTAAGTTTTTCATCATGGTTACATTAGAATAATTGCATTTGATGTAAATTTTTAAAGGCGGAAAAAAGTATGTACGCAGTACTTTTAAATTATCAATTCTCAACAGGTGCACTTTATTAATAGTAAAGACTTCGATGCATTTAAATATGATTGGCAAAAAAGTTGATATACTTTCGACTTCGTCGCAGAAATGGAATATTTTACAGCTAAAAAAATAAAAGTTACGATCTGAATTCCAGTATCTGCATTGCAACCATAAATATCTCATTATCGACGGCTCGGAGAGTATAAAATCCCTGAAGTGGTATTTTTACAGTGAGATGGAAGATTTCCCATAACGCTCGAGGATTCGCTTGATTATCTGCGAAATTATGCATGAAACTCGCAAGTCGATTATTCCAAAGTTCTTCAAAACTCGTATTTTTCTCTCAACATCAGGCAAGACTATTATATTATTCCTTCCTCCTGAAAGTTTAATTCACACAGCCGTTCGATCGATATAAGGGGCCCAAAACAGCGCTGTCTCCGAACTCGAGAGCGAAAGAATATAAGAAAAAAAAAGGCAGGGCTAGAAATGAGCTTCCACGGCTCGGCCGAGTTTCATTATTCGCGGAACTTTGAGGCGAAAATCCTTCCGTCGGTGGGAGTTTAGCCTACATTCCCGAATGCTCGGAAGCTTTCTAGCTCGCGGTAAAACAAAGAGCCGACGAGAAAGTCATTGCGCGAAAAAAGCTCGTTTACCCGCAATATGATAAAGCGGACAGATAACAACCCGCGACGCCGGACGAAGATGTCGTTGTGCCACTGTAGCTTTGAGCGTCCGTGTGGACCATTTTGGATTTCGGCGAGGTTATTGTTGTACCGATTACAAAAGCCCGCCGGACAAGGGCGACATATGTTCTTATGTAAGAGCGGTAACCGGCCTTTTCGTGATATTGCGATGCAATTTACATTGTGGGATTTACTGTTTTTTGATGGTGTATTATTATTTTTGGTAAAATAATTTTGTTAAAATATTGAATAAGATGAATTTATGCTTTCAATAGAAATCTGTTTTGAAAAAGAAGCCAAGAACAGTTTTATTGTTAGTTTCTAAAATTATGCAATTTGAAAATTTCCATTCTTCTTCTTGAATTTAAAACTTTTTCTCTGCTCCTTGGTAAATTCTTTGATGAATTCTTTGCTTATTGTTAGAATTATCAATTTGAGAGAGAATAAAAGTTAGACTAAGTAATAGTACTACAACTAAACGTTAGAATTTTTTAAATTTAGATTACAAGCTGTATACTGTCAAATATTGAATCTCAAAACATTTTCATCACACATTCGATAAAAATACGCCAATATTTGATTTGCACAAATACATCTACACCAAATATCGCCTGGCAATCCTACTTTGCATTCAGCGCATCTCGAGATAATTTTGAAAATAGAAAAGAAATCGCGCTTATTTCGCATTCTCCAACAACAATCTCTCTCTCCCTCCGAAGTCGTTCGGCTCGTCTCGCGCTTGCCTTTTTTCTCTCCGCCTCGGCTGCGCGTTCAATGGCTTCGAAAATAACGGTAATACCGCTGAATTGTCCTCGTATTCTCCCCCGGCCATGAAGCCCGGTCATACGTGCTCATACTTCCCGAGCAATCGGGAGCAGCGCTGAAATAATGGCCCAACCCGACGGAAGCACTAAAAAGGTGTCCGGAGAAAGTTCCCCGGCTTGGAATTTAGAGCGTGCCGAGTTCCATCTCTTCGTGTATGCACCTCGCCCGGAGGGAGGGAAAAGTAAGTGGCACTCGGAAAAGTCAATAAATTCGAGTGAAACGTAAGCTGGATAACGGACCGCGCGCGGCCGACTGTGTGCGTGCCCGACTATCTCGTGTAAAGTCCGCGAGACGAATATCGGTTTTCGATGTATTCGCGGGGAGAGAGGTGTCCGCTGGCGCATATATGCACTTTTCTCCAGACGGATATTTTTCGGCTGCTCTTTTCGATACGCGAGCGAGTCCCGTATTGTTATGAGCACAACGTAGATAAGCTCGTCGGAAGACTTTTGTCGGCGCTTCGATATTCGGCTCTCGGAATTTCCAATCATGTATGGGTTGGTGGGAGCGGCGGAAGGGGGGTTGAGGTTGTACTTTCTTGTTTGCCTGGGAAAATCGTTTTAAAGATTTTGTGCTATTTGAGATTCAGCCGCTTGGAATCTTGCAATTTATTTCTGGAATTCATTAGCTGCGCTGATGTAGTTTTTGCGCGTATATAAAGCAAAGCTTAAAATAGAGTTTCCTTAAAAAGATTTAAGATAATTAAAAATTCCTTTTTCAACTTTGAAACTGTATTTTAAAAATGAGAAATTTAAAACAGGTGTTGAATATATACTATAAATATTGCATGAAATTTATTCAGTACGATCATTTTTTTGAGGATTAAAAGCGTTGAACTTTATCGGAAATGTTAACAATGTTTTCATTAAAAGTGAATTCATTTGATTTTATGATTTTGCTGCCTTCATTGATCATCGTATATACAGCGTTTTTATTATTTTATTTCTTTTATTTCGAGAGTGATTTTTATTTTATTAGCAAAACGTGAATTAAAAATAGAAAATCGTTAATACAAATGTTTGCACTACAAATATCAAAACATTTAAAAAAATGTTTTTCAATATTAATTTAAGTCTCGATATTGGTTTAGGAATGTCATGAAAGTTCAAGTCTCATTGATATCTGTTCTTTTAAAAATTTCTCATGAAAACGTCAAAACAATTTTATTTTTCAAAAAGCAAATTTTAGAATTTTCTCAAGAAATGTGTTTCGAAAAAATAAAGCTATCTTCCTCAAGTACCGTGCTTTCTCTTTTAAACAAGGGCATTACTTTTATCCTACAAAATTTAAGAAAACGCAAAACCACAATAAAATTGTAGATTCAGATTATCTCTTAAATTATTTAAGTAATAAATACCAACATTCCTGCGAAGCCAACTAAAATTATCAAATTTCCAAAGATCGCGTAGCTTAAGAGATAAAATAAGTATTATCCAAATTTAATTAAATTCCTATGAGACAGGTATAACTTTCGTAACTTTGAGACACAGAGGCAAAGTGTTTGCTTACACTTATATAGACTGCTCAAGATGCAAACGGATTCTCCGGCTCCACCACGAAAGTAATATCAGGTACAGAGCAGTATCGATCTGCAATTGTTTACAGAAGTATCTTTTGTCATCAATATTGCGATTTTCTACCTTCGAAATTCTCCTTGGAAGAAAAATAAAGGTCGAAAGCGTATCCGGATGATAAATATTCTTTGATTCCCCGGGATAAAGGATAAAGGTCTTTTGTGGAATAATCTCGCGTGGATTACGCTTGGCTTGGCGTTTTCGACGTGCCTCTTTAGCTTTATGAATTGCGGTACAACCACAATGGCCTCTGTGCGTTATTCTCTCGCATCTAATTATTACGCAACGAAATCCTCTGTTATTTTCCGACCTCGCGAAAAAAAAGTTTCCTCGCCTTAATTAATGGAATTCCGAGGAAGGAACTCATCAATTATCGGGCCGCTCAACCGACGCTTATTAAATCCCAAAGGTTGCCGATCTCGGCTATATCAGCCGAGCATCTTATATAAGGGGCCAATTCAAGGCTAAACCAGTTCGCTCCCGATGATGGCCGCATAAACCCGGTTACGCGATCCATAAACTTCCGACAGGCAAATCAATTTCCCCGGAGTAATACCTGCGAAAGCGCGTCCAGTTTCATCGATCTAGAAGCTCGTACATCGACACGGCTGGCGCGCACGTCAAGTTTCGCGAGCATCTGCAACTTATGATATTGAAAATGAAATTGCCGCTGCGTTTCGCTACTGGTTCGTCGGCTGGATCACTGCGGGTGGGCGCAGGATTGTGGCGCTTTTTTCTCGCTTCACTGAATTAAATCGTTGCCCGTAACAATATATGCCGAAATGAATAGGAGGCGAAAAAAGTTAACAATTGGGTTTCTGCCAGAAGGGGATTAATAAATGTTTGAGTATACGTTTTTGTGAGGTTGGTCAATATTTAAAGGTAAATATGGAAACATAAAACGTTGGCTTTACAAAAACTTAAGAGTCTTGAAGTTTTTTACAGCGTTCGTTTTTTAATCGTTAGGACTGAATTTTTAAACGACTTGATGAAGTTGTTTTGGAGTAATCACAGTTGACCAAAGTTCGTTAGAACGCCATAAAAAAGCTTTTAGCATTTAATATAGCACGAAATCATAAAAGAGTATGTAAACAAAGCACTTGTGCATTTTTACTTCTTTATTTGAAAATTTACGATTCAAATAAGATTTAGTATCTCAGATTTTGATGCTTATTATAATAATAGTAATAACGTTTTAATTAAGTAATCTGCATGCTAATTTAAATGTGTCATGTAATTGGAAGAGCAGGTATATTATAAAGAAGATTAAATGTTTGCGTTGGCTTCATCGTTGAAGTAAGTATGTACAACAATAGGAGCATAAACATGTAATTAGTCGTATTAGGTCGAATAAATTAAAATTTGATCCTTGTGTTCTGGTATATGAGTTTTAACCTTGATTTAACTTACATTTCAGTTGATAAATTGTTTTATAATGCACTCTAATAACAATTGAATCCGATAATGTAGGGAATCAAATGAATAAATGAATTCTCATATTTCTCTTTTTACATCCATCTGTCAGGAAAGCTTTTTACTAACTTAGTTTGTTATGAATAAAAGCTTCAATGGCACAACTGCCAGTCTTTATTGTCTCATTTAAGTAAATTTAGGAGATTCAGGGTAGGACACATCAAACATGTGATCAAATATTGTTTAATTAATATTGCTCGTTAAAATGATTTAATTTAATGGACCTTGCAATTATCCTGTCATTTTTATTGAATTAAACAGCAATTAACGGTGATGAATATAATTTTGGTATATAAATAGTATTTATAAATAATATCATTGAGTATAAATTAAAAATTTTACATCCAAAGGCAGTAAATCTACTACTTAAATTTTTTTAAGCGGTGCACGATTATTTTTAGACCCTAGAAATCGATTTTCCTTTCATCATGTTATTTTTAGATCTTTCACACTACTTTCTATAATGAGTAAATAAGCAACGTATTATGAATTTGCTCGCGTTCACTTTAATTTTTTACAGATCGAAAATATACAGCTTTTATCGCAGGCAATATTCAGCGTAATAAAGACCCCGGATCCCGATACGTAGATTGTTAAAAACAAATAACTCAATAAGCCCCGGATGAGAACGAAGAGTCACCTCATAAATCTAACGTTCCGCGTTTTGATTTATCGCACCGATCTCCTGCGTGCTTCGTTTCCCAAACAAAACCCTTCTCGAATCGTATACCGTGCCCCGGTCCCGAAGTGAGACAATAATACCCCCGTGGGAATTCGATCAGATCCGGCAAATAACTCATCCTCGGTATATTTACCTCTCGTCGAATCTGATAGAGGACCGGGAGAGATCGCTCCAGGCGCTCATGCTCCTGCTGCGCCTGCGGTACGAGGTCTGCGGTCCGAAGAGCCGGCAGCTGCTCCTCCGCCTCGTCGAGGCGAGATTCTCCGCGTGGAAGTAAACCCTCGGGGCCGAGTGGGTCTTGGTTCCGATGTTACCCTCGAGCAGCTGCTGCTGCTGCTGCCTCAGCAGCTTCGTGCTCTGGTCGACGACGTGGCTGCCGCTGTTGCTCTTGTTGTCGGTGTCGTTGCCGCCACAGACGTCGCCGCCGCCGCCACCGCCGCCGATGCCGCTGCTGTTGTTGGGCGGCGTCGATCCGGTATCGTAGTCCCAGCCGTCGCGACTCGCGCTTCCCATCTCGAGCAGCGGCTCCGAGGAGCCGCCGCCGGAGCCGCGCCTCGCAAGGCCCCGCGACTGACGGCATTGCGTCAGATCCAGGCTGGAGGGGCCAGTGGTGACGACCGTCGGCGCCTGACGGCCTCCGATGCCGCCGCCGGCGCCGCTCTTGCCGCTGTTGCACCGCGAGGTAAGCCGTCGCATTCATCCGCTTTAGCTCGAGGACGGTGAGCCTCGCGATGAATGGGAAGGGAGACGACAGCCGCTCGACGACGTTTTACGAGGACTAATCCTTGACGGGCCGCTTACGCATCATTCGTTGCTGCTGAGGAACAGTCGCCGCGTCGGCGGGAGCATCGATCCACCACCCCCGAGTCGAGATACGAGCCGACTTATGTTGTGTTGATGCTGGAGCGCGAAAGTTCTCATTAAGCGTTTTGATGGCTCGCAGGCACGTTTACCACTTGCGAGCGCGCCGATAAGACGGTATGGATATTTGACGGTAAACTTTACGGTAGTATACTTCAATTAGGTGCGTATCACATTGAGTGAAGATAAGCTCAAAGCGTAAGTTTAATTCGTTAATTGCAGGAACGAGCTTGAAAGTGTCGATATTAAAAACACGATATATCCACAGACTACGCGAACATATATCTAAGAACGTGAAAAAACCCTCGGAACTGCTACATATTCGAACTTGTTGCTACGAAGACACTCCGTATCCTTAAAAAAAGAACAACAACAACCGCAATCGTCACTTGACAACCTTGCACCAGCAGCACTCGGTTTGCATCATCTTGCACAGGAGCGTCACGCGGGAGGTGGGAGCGAAGCGGCGGCGGCAGCAGCAGCCGTAAGGGCCCACATGAAACACTGGAAAGCGGAGGCCGCGGGCACTATTTATTCCCAGCGCGTTCGCGCCTCGACTGTGCGGGAGTGCGCGCGATAAGGTGCTACCTCGGGCCGCCTCGCGCGGCACACTGTGCTGCTCTCGCAGGCCCGTGGGTGCGCGCAGCACCGCCGCTGCTGCTGCTGCTGCTGCTGCTGCCTCGTAGTAGTAGTAGTGGTTGTAGCGAGCATCGATTCACGTCAAGGCCACGGCTGGAGCAGCGGCGACGTTTCCCACTGGCAGTCGGACGCGCTCTGCCGGAGCGACGCGCCGCGGGATCGCCATTGTCCGAGACACGTGAGTGCTGCTGCTGCTGCTCCTTCGCCTTGCGTATCGGCCGCTGCTCATAGCGCCCGCGATTGATCGGGAACCATCGGACTGCTCTTACTCTCGCGCTCTCTCTTTCTCTTGGCGGAATGGCGATTACTCGGCACGTACGGGGTGGGATATTCGATCACTCTCTCGCAGCTGGATCCTTAAGAGTTCATGGTTGAATTTATGGTAACTGGCGGGAGTTTGCTTGGCGGCTCCCGAAACGTGATCCAAATTCGGAGCGGATCCTCCGGAGAAAGAATCTATTAACACACTGCACATGCAGGTACAAGATAGCGCGCACCCTAGTTAAGGTCAAGGTCAAGGCAATCTGTCGACGCCTGCACTCACTTTGCACCGCGTCATTCGTATACATCGATCGGGAAGACCGAAATTTCGGTTTTACGGCCTGACGGTCTTTCCCTCTTTATTTCCCTTCTTTTTTCTCGAGAAGGAACGGAGGCGGTGTTTCCTTAGTGGTCGATCAAGGAGGAGCCAAGAGCATCGCGTGTGCACCTCGCGGAAATCAATTTCCCTCGAGTAGGCGAAAGGAATTTTCACTCCGACCGACCGGCTGTCTGCTCTGTCGGGACACGCTCCGCTGGACAACGAGGCTCCCAACTCGTCTGCTGGCGCGCGTCCATCAAGTCCTCCAAGTGCATCACGACTCGACGACGTTATCCGCTTATCCCCGTTTCCTCGAGCCTCCGGGATAACGATCAGTTCCTCGGCATTTCTCACTCTCGTTTGCTTAACCGCGGGTAGCGAAAGTTCCGCCACTCTCGCTTCCCGTCACTACTCACTGGAAGACGCGCGTTAACATCTCGATCCCGTCCCTCGTTTTCGTGCTCGTTAACCTACTAAAAAGCGCGACGGCTCGCGCTCCAAAAGTCGGAAGAACTCGATCGCGATCACCTCGTAAACATCGGGCGGCCGGGTACAAAGGGCGTGATGCGCGTTTTTTTTATTTTTTATTTTACGGAGCCGCGCGGAAGGACGCACGGACTCGCTCTCTTAGCCCACTGCGGTAGAGAGCGCGGCTCGCTCTCTCTCATCTCCGTCGCTCCGGTCCGCTTGCGCGTAGCTCCGTCTCCGTCGGGGGCCGCATGCAGCCACCATGCTGCGTGTATATATGTATATATATCGCACGTCCACGGGGCGCAACGTGCGCGCGCTTTCCCCGACGCGCGCACACACTTACACGGACACACGTGGCGCCGCTGGTTGTCAAGGCGACTGGGACATAAGCTGCTGCCGAGCGCGCTCGCACCTGTTCCGAGGGCTACCAATCATCCCCCCGAAGTGTTCACCTTTCTCCAGCTTTCTACGCCCTTTTTCTCTCTCTTTCGAAGACTGTTCTTTTGTCTTCGAGGGCTCCGGTCACGCGATCGCGACCCTCCCCCGCTTTAGACGCTCCGCGCGGTGTAAGCGTGTGTGCGTGTCTCAGCTGACCTTAACGCGTCGGGGTAGCCGCGAGCTTGCGCACGGAGCTTCAGCTTGCGTGCGCACTGGGGACCATAGTCGCGAAAACTCTGGTTATATCTCGTCTTTTGAGCGACGACGGCTGGCTGCGACTCATCGACGGCGAGGATTAACGGCTGGACTTTGACCTGAATGGGTTTTGATGGGGGGATTAATTCAGAACGACGATTTAACAGGACTTGGAAAGTCGAGGACGCTGGGGGAATGAATGGGCACATCGGGAGCGGCGCTCGCGGAGAGCATCGATTCGCGAGAGGGGAAGAGAGAGAAGGAGTCGAGTGTGCGCGATGGGGGGCTCCTCGCTTAGCGCGGAAAACTCGAAATTCTGCGGCTGTGTCACGTGCTGCCGCCGCCGCCGTCGCCGCCGCTGCTGCTGCTCCGTCTTTCTCTCTCGCTCGCGGAGGAGAGCTCAAGGCTGGCTTCGCCGTTTTACGCTCGGGGGTTCGGTTATACTATACGCACTGCCGCGCCACATGCTAACTGGGTAATGAACGATTTGGCGAGCTTCGATCTGCTTTGACCCGCTTTTCACGGATTGCTACATTTTTCGGCGCGCGTGAAAACTTTGCGAGCGTTTATTTTAGGATATTTACGGCGGAGTGCATCGATTAGCCGATATGGAAACGGTGCATTTCGCGCCTTTGAACCTGATTTTGCTCTTCAATTTTACGCAAAATTTGGGGGCAGAACTTTTCCATTAACATCAATTTCAATGTGAAGTATTTCAGAAAAACAAGCATTACTTCCCATTATGCGAGTATAGTTTGTACCATGTTTTTGCGAAAATTTAAAATAATGTTTTTCCATGATCAACCAAACATTATCACCCTAAAAATTATCTTAAAAATTTAGTACGGAATGAATTATTTATTTATATTTAAATATTATGCGATAAGATAGAAATTCAAAATATCATTCTTATACAAAAAAATGTATTTTTGTAAATAAAAATAATTTGGTACTAAAGTAAAATTTCTTGTAACCTGTATATCAGTTTTTCTGTGCATAACTTTTAATCCTGCGACAATTTACGCGGGAAGCATTTTTAAAGTCCTTTTAAAAATAAGCAGCAAAATACCGTGAAAGTTAGCAACAGTACTTAAAACTAGATGTTTTAAATTGTGAAGCGTATAAAAATGGTAAATCATAGTTTAATTTTCATTATTTATAGATTATCGATAAAACTTTATATTGATATTGTTATAAAACTCGAGAGTATCTTTTTTAGATGAAGAATTACAAGTTTTTTTATTTATGGTCGCAATAAGAATAGTGTTAAAACATTTTGTTCCGGCAAGACGTTATCATAAATTCAGAAAATTAAACTTTTATTAATATCTTTACATGTAAGTAAGACTCAAAGATAGAGAAAAAAAAGAAATAAAATAAAGAGAGAGAAAATAAATAAAATAAATAGAGATTCAATAATTAAATTGCTTTAGATTCTTTCAACTTATCCTATTTTATTTCAAGTGAACATTTTATAGTCGATCGGTTTTAAACCTAGAAAACTGACTTCCTTATATACAAAGAACTCATTGTGTTTTTCATTAGTTAAAATCCTCCAGTTTTTTCGCATCCATATATAAGACTGAAAAGAATGTGGAGATAAATGCTGGTACTTTGAAACAGTACAATGGTAATAATTAAATAAATTAGAAACGTGTTTTAAATTTGAATTTTAATTGTGCAATGTTAAAGGAAATTTAATTAAAAATTCACTTACATTTACACTTACATTTTCTCAACGTTACGTTTCTCTCTTCTCTAACCCAAATATTTGTTTGCTCCAAAAATTACGCTAAATAACACGAACTTTTCCGCGAACATCATAAATATCTCAATATTGACTGGAAGCATCGTAATATTTCTCAAAGACAATTCGGGAGAAACTCAAAACCGACCAGAGAGCGAGTCGTCGACAGGAAACGAGCAGCGAACCTATCATTTAGCGAAGTACATCGCAAGTTCAACTAATTCGGCCGGTCTCTTTGTCGACGAACCGCATGTGCACGCGATCGACTTGGCCCCCCCTCAAGACTTTGGGAAGCGAGCCAAGCTCGCGAGGCGAACGTAATCTATGCGTAACGACGAGCGGCCGCGGCATCCGCAAGGTCGAGCCATGGGAATTTCGCGAAAGCGAAATCCAGGCTGCGGCGGCCGTCCTTTGTCTCGCGAGCGCGAGCACGCCGAGCTGAGCTGCATTCGATTTTCGATATAGACGGCCGGGACACCTTGCGTCGACGGAACTGGCTTTGCGAGTGAAAAATTGCTGGACGCCGTGTCTGGAGGTCGGGTTGCAGGTGATGAATATGCATTGTCGTTCTATAGTTAGTTGACGGTTTTGCGAATAAGTTTACTGGGAAAGTAAAGCTTTGCAGCGTATTTTGTTTTATTAAATTATCGTTCTTGGAAAATTTTAAATTGATGTTTGTGAAAAAAGCTGTTACGCTTTAATTTTCATTTCGTTTTTAATCATTGTATTGCTATGATTGTTTATAGTTGAATATTGGAATATTTATTTGCGATTTATTTGATAGTTTATTTAAAGTAAAAAAATATAATAGTAATTTCCAAAATTTTAAATAATATTAGATATTAAAATATTATTTTTTCAAAAAATACACTGATCTCAATAAATAGCAATAAGAAGATTAAACAAAATTTGCATAAAATTTAATGGAAATAGAATAGTAGTTCTTTAAAGATTTAAAAAAAGAATAAACAATGTAAAACTAATGAGGAATTTTAATTCATAATTTTAAAGGAAATTCGTATTAATGTAGAAATTTCAGTTACGCATTTTAACGATTTTTAACATTCAACAACGTCAAGGCATTTGCGGCACCACCTACCTCGAATGCCAGGAATTCTTCGCCTCGCACTTCTGGGATCCTGAGTAGTGCGCACTCTGTGGGCGAAACAACGAAGAACTTCTAGTTACTCGTCGGCCGGGTCAAAAAGCTCGCAAGCTCCTTTCAAACTCCGAGGATTACTAGATCGCGCGAGCCTTTTAGCAGTCGGTAAAGCAGAATCAGAGGCGAAATTCCGGCGAACGACTCAAAGTAGTTGTAGTAGTAGTAGTAAAAGCAACTCGTCAGGCTCTCTAGACTGCAGTAGCTCTCGACTTGACGAGATGAGGGAGGAGGCAGAGGGAGATGAGCAAGCCGGTCGATTCACAGAATTCGCCCGACGCGAGATGCAAGTTCTTGACCCAAAAAGCTCATCTCGTTGCAGCTATTGGTACCGCCGTCACAAAGGGGTTTGCAAGAGACGCGGAAGCGACGAGTTTTCACAAGATCGGCGAGAGAGGCGACGCTTTTCATAAGGCCCGCATTTCCTTCTGTTATTTCTTCTGTCCCTGGCTGTTTGCGCAGCTTCAAGAGCCGCGAACGCCGTGAACGACGCATTGGTGTGAATGGATTTCAAAAGCGAACATCGGCGAAACTTTCTCGCCGGCGTCATTGTGATGCTCGCGAAAATGCTCTGTTTAAATGTTTAACTTTGCTCTTTTTCCGCTGGACAAACAGGATGAGTAATTGTTATTCTGGTGCGCTATACGGTGCAAATGCTGTCTGCTTAGTAGTATAAAGTTAATTTTGAAATGCGTGTTTTTAATTTAATACGGAATATAAATAATATCAATTTTAAAAAATATGCTCAACGATTCTTAACGGTCATCAACGTGTATTAAGACAACTTGTTAAGGATAATGGAAAGAAAACTGTTGGATTTTTAACGTTAACAAGCTAATTGGATTGTACGTGTATGATGTCAACCCTCTTCACGGCGAGTTGTTCTGCGAGGGTAATTGAGACTTTTCATGTTAGAAGTGACGGAACGATTGCTTTGAAAATTCTAATTGATGTTTTTTGCTGACCTTCTATAATTATCAAATTTCGTTTCATATAAATGAAATATTAATTCAATCTTTTATTTTCAAAAATTAAATTTATTGAAAATAAATCATTTAAAACTTTATACAACCCACACGCCGCATTAATAAAAGGAAGACAAATTTTTCGATTAATATAAAAATTAATTGCTGTCGATAATAATTCTTGAACTTTTTCATTAAATTTTCAATACATTTATCAGAAAATAGACGGTTACTTTGGGAATAGTAATAGTATTTTTACTCAAGCGAGTTACAAAGGAAACTATTAACTGTTTACTATTTTCTTAATTTAACCAAAATTATTTTAAATATTTTGTGTAATGACAGCGAAATGAACTTAAACCAATTTCGATTGACCTCATTTCAATGAAATTCATTTAATTACAACTTATTTAAAATATATTTAATTACAATTTTACGCAAAATATTTAAAAGCTCTTTTAAATACCAAAAGTTTTTTCAATTTCAGAAGTATGCCAAAGGACAGTAAATTGAATGTGCAAATTTAATGAAGCGAAGTGATCTTTTTATTTTTTTTCTTACTGAAATTTTAGAAGTATCGGGTAGTACTTTAATGGTTGCACCGACGAAGCCAATATCGGGCACTTAGCAAGGAACAGCTCCATGCACAGCAGTAAGAGCTTTTCCCAGATTAAAAAGATGACCTAAAACATAGCCGTTCGTTTAAATGCCGTTACAAACGCTCAAGGATCAACGGGTTTCTTGAAAGTGTTGCATTAATCCTCGCAGAAATTTATAAAGTGCTTTGAAAGTTTTCTTTGAGGTACCTTTTGCAGGTGCGTCGTTTTATGCTCAGAAAGAAAATGTAAATACGAAAACAATGTCATATTAATTAATTTATTTATTAAACCAAATATAGAACTTTTTCGGAGAGTTACCGTGAACTTTGTCGCATTATTAATTACACTTCTGCGTAATAATTCAGAAGTAACTTACGTCGAAGTGCAATTATTCAACGTGATCTAACACGTCTATTGAGACGGAATTCCGCATAGTCATGTGAACTTTGAAACTATGCATAAGTTAGATGAAAACAAACAAATTTAAAGTTTCAATATATATATTTAATAGAAATATTGAAGAAATAATTGTTTCTATATTTAATAATACAATAAGTACTTGCCTTCGGCGCGCTCCCGCACGCCTTGATAATAACTCTTTATTTTAAATGTTCTATTTGGAAAACTTGAATAGCGCTATTTAGAGTATACAAAATACGCTTTCTAAGAATGAAGGGCGCACGTAAAGCTTTACAGTACATTTTTAATTTACAACTATTTTTTCTACTCTTTATTTTGAAAAAAAACATCAAAAGGCTTTCTCAAGGATGAAAGAAAAGCTTTTAGTCCAGTACTTTAAAATACATGTTTCTTATAAATCTTTTAAGTTTACAAAATCAACCTTCGAAATATTTTGTCAATTTTAAATCTCATAAAAAAACAGAAAAGTAATTATTTTCAAACAAACTACATCGCGCATCAGAATTTTGTTCACTAAAATAAACAATAGGGGTTTCCAGAATCGCAAAACAAACTTGATGCATGATAACGACCCTTCTCACTTGTCAGTATCACGAAATAATCTACCGCGATCGAAGGTCCTGTAGGCTGTCCTTCGTCAACCTAACAGGCTTAGTCTTATCAAATAAGGATTATAAGATCGGATTACAATATTCTTTATTGAATATTACATAGCTTTCGTGCTAGATTTTTTCGTTAAGTGAGCAACTATTGAGATTAAGTTGATAAAAGCTGGCGCTTGACAGAAACAAATCATCACTTATTAAAGAGTTTATGGTAAGTTCCTTTGTTCCAAGCACAATACTTTATCGAGCTGCCAAATGAGTATTTAAATTTTTTATAGGCTTGAATTAGAGGGAGTATTGTACTGCACAAAATTTGTGATTCTGAATCTCTAGAGGAAAGGCATTCAACTCTTAGTTCACAGGATGTCCATCTCTTTCAATAAATATAGGTACTAGCCAACTGAAAATGCCATTCAATGAATTTTATAGTCTGTACGTTCTGCACAGTATTTACTGATCCACATGCAAACGAGAAATGAAGTAAAATCAAAATGCACATACGTAATTAAATAATTTCTTCGCATCTCTTTGAAAATTATTTCATCAACAATAAGTTATATATGCACAATTTATATTCAGCATTTTGATGTGATCTATCAAAAATGTTTCTGTACACGAAAGGAAACCTCGGCAAGGCTGGAAAATCACTCACATATCGGAGAGCAGATGCCTAAATTTATCACGGAATCAGCTGACACGTCCCGGGTTGTTAAATATCCGTCACTCGAGTTGCCTCCAGGAATATTCAACGCCGAGCGCGTCACAAAGATCGATGCATCACTGGAGAATATCTACCTGCGCTGCATTCGCTCCGCGAATACATTACAGGGTAAATTTACCAATTATCGACTGAATTCTAATTGCTGGTGTACTGATTTATTCGTTTCGGCGAGGTGCCAAGATGAAATTGTCGATTCAGCAATTAGTTTTTGATTTTTCTTTTTTGATGTTTTCTTTATGTATGCAGTCAATTTTGGCGTATGTACTTTATATTTATCCCCGGGAAGCACGAACATTTTTTGTTTTGAAGAGTATAATACTGGAAAGTGCCAAAAACACTCATTGTAATTTGAAAAAATGATTTTTTAAAATCTTTTTTAATATCTTTTATAATTTAATGTAATTATTTTATACGTAATTATCCTTCTAATTTTTGTTGCATTTGATAGAAATATAATTGTATACAAATTTTTAGACAAGAAAGCCTTTTACATTCACTTCGTAAGTTTGAAATGAAAAACTTTTCTTGTTAGCAACTAAACAAAAACTCTCTTCAATCACTATCATCGCTGTGACTCAAAAGAAACTTCAGTAATTATAGCATATCTTAACAATCATTTTCAATAGCAGTGATTCCTTCGTACGCTGAACTGCTATTAAATAAAAAATCTATACGAAAAGACAATGACGCATCGGATAAAGTTTTTACTATACTCAAGTCATCGACACATGAAATTGAAAAAGTCTTCTCCTGAAATGATATAACCTTCTTTTATGATCCTGTGACCCTCCGAGCAGTCTTTAACGACGGTACGATAACCTTTTTCGCATTTACTTTCGATCTTCGACCGAGATAATCCGGAACACTCATTGGCCATTTATCATCTCAGCGCCGCGACGGGAGCAGCTTCGACATTGTAAGCATTCAGCCGTTCGATATCCCTTTCATCTTCTCCGCAAAATCCAACAGCAATCGACTGAGAAATCCGACTATTCCATAACGTGCTATCTTTATTTTTTTTTTAAAGCTATTTCGGTAATTTCGATAGAACATTTTTATTGTTTCGTACGAAAAAACTTGCAGCGAAGAAAAATCTCGAGGATCGAAAAAACGAAAGTTCAATAACGCGCAAAGTTTTGAAGAACTTCGTCCATATAAGTTTCATGTATTTATATCAAGACTTTTATAGGCTTTTTATGGGTTATTTTGCGCAGGTAACGACTTCAACTTTGAAGTTAATTGATTCGGTGGGTGAAAAATCTTTTTTCTGATTTTTTTTTCTCGTTCGTGTTTTTTACGACTTGGGACATTTTTTAACTACGTAAAGTAGTAGTTTAACTGCAAAGTTTAGGCCACACAATAATCATCAAATTTTTTCTATCGAAAAAGTTCTATGGAAAACAATAATATTTTTTTTAATTAAATCAAACTGAGTATATCTAGTAACAGTTAGATTTCATATGAATGATATTTCTTTTCATTGACACGATAGTTCAGAGAGATCGAAAAATTTTCTTGCAGCTCAAAATAAAAATCAGTTCAAGTTGCTTGATTGGTGGGAATAAAATTTCAACCTTTAATTTCTATCAGAAAAAAGTTATAGTGTATTTACGCTTTAAAGAAAAGGAGATTTTTTTACCCCAAGATCGAATTTCACGCAGCAGTTAATGGCTATCCGTTACTAATTAGGATTTACGAGTAGGGCTTTGGGGGGCTAGAGATTGTGGAATAATTGAACTTGAGCACGCGCTTTTATTTATTCCGTTTACGCACCCCTGGAAAGATATACCAGCGCCGTTATCTTTAATCTCATAAATAATCTCGTAAATAAAATGATAAGAATCTTTCATAAAATTATTTTATTTTGACTTTTATATTATATTAATTCGTGCTTACGAAGTGCAGAAATCTAAAAGTTTTTTTCTCTTGTAAGTACGATATGATTTTTCCAGCGAGTTCTAACAACAACTTTAAATTTAGTTAAATTTGAAACAATATTAAAATAACTATGCAACTTTATATTTATTTCGTCCATTTTCATTGATTTCGATACTACAAGATGATGCAATTAAATTTTAAATATAAAAGTTTTAATGCTGATCAAATAAATTTCTTTCTTAAAATAAAAGTGTTAAAAAAGGTGTTCCAATTCAATGAATTGTTAATTCTCATGACGAAGATTGAGTAAGACGGGCCTAATTAGTGCTTCCTAAAGGTAAACCTTAAAATATCTTTTAGAGAAACTCTCACAAAAGTAAGAATGAAACTCCAGCTTTCTTCTACGTCAAAGTAAAAAATGTTCAAAAACACAAACTCTAAGACCGTATTATTTGTATTGTACAACAATGGTTCCGCATAAAAAGTGAAATGCTTTTGATTAGAAAGCTGAAAAGGCACGTTTAGTTACGTGTCACGAAATTTAACAAAGGCTTTTCAGTTTATTATACTTGATCTCATTACGTTATATAACAGATATAAAATATAATTCCATTTATTCTGCAATGAATCAAAGCGCAAAAGCTTGTTAAATGAAATAAAAAGAACGAGTTTTTATGATAGTTTGTGAAACAACAATAAGAAAATAAAATTCGTATTTATTTGATATCGAAACAATAATAAATATTTAAATCAACATTTTAATATTCTATTCATAAAGTGTTTCGTATAAATCTCAATTTATGTGCATTCTCTAAAAAAAACACCAGAATAACTGAAACAAAATTCTCTTATTATTTATTACCCCTACAAATCGATGCGCACCCTACGCCAAACTTGCAAATTTAACAAAACATGCGGGATGAAATCCGAAATCGGATTCAGAAGCGAAACCTTAATCCAAAGCCCGGCAACCGACTCTGCTTTCTTTAGTCCTTGTCGCGTTTATGCAAACGCTTAATTATTCTCAGCGCGCCCGAATACATATCCAGCGAGCAGATGATTAATTAATTTATTCGTACGCTCCATTGTCCCCTCCTGCACGGACTCGTCCGCCCTCCTCGCCTCTCCGTTCGCACTTCTGGCTCCGTACAGTCTCAGCTCGCCGGGCGCAAAAATAGAAACGCCGCTCGATACTATTCGTGTCAAGTGTAAGCCCACGGGGCGTGAGAAACGGAGGAGAACGAGAGAGACGGAACGAGAGAATGGAGAAGAAGAAGAGGAGACGGCGCGGTCCGTGGCCCCCCGTGTTCGCACGTGCGAGACGGAAGTTTTGGAGAACTTTTCAACAGCGCGTAGAGCACACACTTTGGATGATCGAACTCGGAGCTTTTCACTTGCTGCGCTCTTTGGACTTCAGGGCTTTGAAGTGCGTTTTCGGAAAATTTTGGATAAGTACAAAGTGTCGGTTATGTTTAAGCTACGCGAATGCTTTAATAATAAAGCTGCTACGTACAACGTTGAAAATGAAAATAAAGTAATTTAATTCATATTTGAGATTGGACGGAGGAGGCGTGAAAGATTCTTTTGTTCTTTGAGGTATGTCTGGCGTGAATCGTTCATTTCTACTTTAAAGCTGCAAATCCTGCTTTCAATATTGTTATATAATATTGTTTATGAGAATTTTAAATATTTATCCTCAAGTATTTGAAAATAAAAAATGAGGAATAAAAAATTTTTTTCTTCCCTCGTAAGGTTAATTAATTTTGCTTTTAAATATACAGTTTTAATTTTGAGACTACCGTAAATTATAAAGGTTCTAGGTTAAATGAATTATATTGAGAAAACGTTCGCACGTTTTCCCTAAAGTATTACGAGGAATAAAATAAATTATATTTATGTCCTCTAAAATTTTAGAGGAAAAAATGAATTTTAGGAAAATCATGTCAAAGTCGTGATTTTAAGTTTAGCGTGGTATAAAAGTATCTTAAGTAAATAATTTACAAGCAACAAGAAATCCGTCAAGACGGTGCACGGTAATATTTGTAATATTCTTTAAATGTAGGACAAGACTTTTTTCGAGATCTTTCATATCCAAAGCAGCTCGACTTATATTTTACAAAAATATAAGACAACAGATGTTTCTTTGTCAAATTAGTGAAAAGTTTAACAAAATTTACTTAAAATAATTTATTAAACTCAATAATCAGCTTGAATAGCAAAATTTCTCGAACTTCTACGGAATACCAATTATCCGGCTGTACATTTATTTATGAGCTACGCCGCCGCCATCATCGCGCCTCTATTTTGCAAATCAATAAATCAGTGTAAATCAGTGCACGGATATTCATTTTCAGTTCGATTCCGCGCGCGGAAAATAAGCGGCTTCGCCTCTGCGCCGACTTATCCGGGAATATTTCCAGCGAAGCTCGCGGCTCCCGCTTGCATATGCATGAAACAAATCTGTACGGCGGCGCGCCACGGGGGAACGGGAGAAAGTTAGGGCGTTCGGTTCACGTGACCAGAAATCGCGATAGAGATGACCGGCTGTTACGAACTGCTGTTTTACCTCGATTATAACCAATAATTTCCGTGAGCTTTCTGCGCTTGCTTTCTTTTCGACGTCCTCGTACGAATATCGCAGAAAAAGCGACCATTTTTTTTTATCTAGTAAAGATGCTATTGACATCCGCGTTTCTTTCAATAAGGATGAATAAAAATCTATTGGTCTTGCTGCATATTTTTCGCTTTATTATTAAAAACGTTTTTATTAATATAAAAAGTAATAAAAACTTTTTTATCACAATAAAGCGAAAAATAGAGTTTTATTCATACGAACATTTTTCACTTAGTTTTTAGAGCGATTTCCGCTCCAAATATTAATTATTCCGGGACACTTCTTTATTTGTATTATTAATAATTAATTTAAAAGCACGATACCGAGAAGTTGCTGAATGTAAAGGAACACTTAATATTTGTATTAGCGAAAAAAGGGGGATAATTCTAGAAAATATTCCGAAGCACAGTGTTTCTGTTAATTAACGAATAATTTAAAGGACGTAAAAAATAAATTTCTAGAAAATTAAAAAAATGTATTATTAATTTAATGTTCTACAAATTTTAAATAAAAACTGGATTAAACACTTAAAATGTTTAAAAAACCACGATTTATTGAATAAAAAAATAGCTTCGAACCCATTGACTGTAAAACGGAAATTCGTGGAAAACAGGATTTTCCCAATCGACGCTTTCCGCCAAATATCTTCCTTCTCAGTGGTGCGTGATCTATTTATCAGCTTCTCTGCCAAACTGTCATTTACACGTCGTCACAGCTCAGCGCGCGGAAACCTTCCGACAAAGAAAAACGATTCGGCGAAAGAGCAACAACATCGCGAGGCACCATCTCCGCACGAAAGTTAAATGAAAGCTGGCTCAGACGAGACAAAAGGCTAACTTAACTACTGATGCAATACATTAACGGCGCGGAGAAACCAGGTTATTCCACTTGGAGAGCGAAGCCGTCATCTAATAACAATGCTATCAAATAGCTGTATCATGACACCGGAATGATAAATATACTCCCGTAATGTCGAAATACTTCGATTAGCTCCGGCTTCTCTTCTCTCTCTCCCTCTCCCTCGTTCGAGACCATAATGCAGTTCGGGAGTAATGAGCGAGGCCGTATTCCCGCATTTCGCTTCTCGAATCGCGTCCCAGATACAACTCTACACCGCGGCCATTACGCGGGTCAAAAGCCCTCTGCGAAGTAATTGGCAGGCGATGGGTAGATTGATAGGTTTCAATACTCTTACCGCATCCCCTTCTGGGTCTTCGCCTCCGCTGCCGCCCAGTTTTGGGATTTGTATTGCGACCAGCGAGCCGAAGAGTCGAAATTGACTTCCGAATGTTTGACGCATTATTTGTCAAAATGTTGATTTGTTTTTATTTTTCTGTCTGCGAAAGTGCAAAAGACCATCTGGCGTATGATTATTGATTGCGAGTTATTTTTGGCTTTGGATTATAGATAAACTCTTTATTGCTTCCCGTAACAGAAAGTGTACTATTCATTTTTTCCAATAAATAGTGTAAAAGTATTTTCAAAAAGGTAAAAAGTTTAATGAAAGATTATTTCTGTTAAGTACATTAAAAATTTGACAAACTTTTATAAATAAGTTAAAAGAGATTTAGGTCAATCCTTACTTCTGAACCATTTCACATTATCATTTTGATTTTCTGTTATCCGAAGAAACGAAACCTAATCTTAATAGCTTACGAGAACGCTGAAGTGATTTCAAGTATCCCGTTAAATGGTTCATTTAAGCTCAAGGCTGAGTCCCACCGTATTTGTGGGCAATATTATACAGCTGATGCATTCACTTTTCCGTAGAATCGTTGCAATTTCCAGTTGGAATTAAAATTAAAGCAGAATAAATCTTATCCTTATCAGGTCATATAATTTCAAAATAACCGCGTTGCTAATTAAGAAATTACTTACTTTTTACAAAATCCTAGCTGGACTATTTTATGCACTCTAATCGGCTTATTTTTCACTGCGAAATAATCCTCAAAAATGATATTGAATTATAATTTCTTTACGTTCATATCTGTCTGCCACCTTTGCATTTCCTCTTAATCCACAAAGAGTGAATCGAAATTGACAAAGAAGGCGTCTGACAATTTGCATCATTGAAACCGAGGACAATAACCGAATTAAAATCTCGGCGAACAATGGCCCCGGACATTCGCACTCCGACGGATTAAGGCTCTCGAGCCGTCCGTCGACGCAGGAGGAGAGAAAATGAAGCCGCCCAGTAACTTTCCGACTTCGGTTAGAAACTCCGCCGGCGCCATTAGCATTAAAAAACAATTTTCTTCGAGGCCTTCGCCGGCGGCAAATAAGGGAGGCCTACCATCCTCGAGAGTTGGGACTCCTTCTAATTCCGTTTAGGTGATCCTTCGGATTAGCCTCTGTTCTTTTTTTGCAATCTTTGCTCATAAAGATATATATACTTTTCTCCCCTTTAAAAAATGTCATCCGGGTGCACCGTTTCGCTTTTAGAGGGATAAAGAGAGAGAGAGAGAGAGAGAGAGAGATAAGATAAGAGTCGTCGCATCTACTTTTTGTGATTACTGAGGCGCTGTTGCTACCGACTGACTAAGAGAGTGCACGGGTTCCGCATCACCGATTTTGTTCAAACACGGTGTTCTTATGACAAAATATGAGGAAAGCCAAAATATTTAGGGTCTAACGTTCAAAATTTTCGACACAGGAGGAAAATGAAGTTATTTTTCTCTAAAACTTCGTATTTTGTTATTTGATGATAAAACACCTCCTGTTAAAGCTAGAAATTCCAGCCAAAAATCAAACGAAAGTAGAGGAAAAGACCTATAATTTGAGAGGCTGTACGTTAAAAAATTCTCTATTGCTTTCTTCATATTTTGTCATAAGATAACCGTGTTCAAAGTTTTAACAAAATCGGTGACCCGGAACCCGTGTACTCCCCTAGTGAGTTATTTATACGCGTGGATTTGATTGCTTTTAAAGGGAAACATACTAATCTTTGGATAGAGCAATTTTAAGATTACGTGTTTTAATAAAATTGGAAGATTTACTTGTTTTAGCTCTAATGAAGGGTTATTAACATTTCTAGGAAGGTGAAAGGACATTTTGGTTTTGACAAACTAATTTGATTTTGGGGTCGGCCTGGTCTTGACAGCTAATGTCAACTGAATTGCTTCATTTTAGATTTGAAATTTAAAATATATAGCTTGTGCCAATAATTAGAAAATTAATTGATGCACACATATAGTGTCATAATAGCGTCATAAATAGAAAATCAAGTTTCTGTTTACGATATATTTTTTGCAAAGAATTACTCATTTTAGTTGAAAATCAACATTGCCGTTATGTAACTTTACTTCCTGAAATTTTGCAGCATAAGTAAAGTAAACGAAACTCGAGACTGCATAAATATACATAACGAAAAAGTCTTTCTTAATAGGCCGCTTCTAATAACAGATCCTTTTACCTGTTTACAGTTACTTCCAAGTTTCGTTCTCGAAAATCGAGGAAATTCCTTTTCCGACCGATTTATCGAAGAAGAAGAAGAAGAAGAGGAAACGAGAGTTTGCCGTTTATTCCCGCAAACGTCGCAATTCGTCAGTATCCTCTACCCTCCTGGTCAGAGTTTCGAATGACTTCTCGTTCGGACGCGAGAGAAAAAGAGAAGGGGGAAAAGAGGAGAAAAAGACTCATTCGACGTCGAGTAGCCACTTCACTGTTGGAAAAATCAAGCTATTCAGTTCGCCGACTCTGGTATTTTTTCGTCTTGTGCGAGGCAAAGGGAAAAAAGGTCACGCGTGTAAGACAGCCAAAGTTATTGAAAAACTGGTAAAATGATATCGCAACAATGAACTTGGTGTGACCTAATTAGTTAAATACCTCGTAAAATATCATATTTATCTTTTTTGTTAAAACTGCTGAAGAATATATGACACAAAGTTCAAACTTTCGTTTTAAGTAAAACTTTTCGGTAAGACTCAGGTTAAGTTACAAGTACAGGACGTTAGTTATAATTAATTTTTTATAAAATCTAAACGTAACTTATAGTTCTCAGACTCTTGGAAAACATGCTAAGAAACTGCTCATAAAAACTTTAAAATATTCCATGTATAGTACAATTTTGATTTTGAAATGCAAAAATTTCTATAAATTATAATACTTATTCGAATCTAAGAACCTGAAAACTATCAACCATCATAAACATAAATTTTTATATTAATTGACGTAAACGATAACTCTGTCTGACCGTATTTGGTGCTCATCTACTTAATTTTCGTCCATCGATTTTTAATTTTTACTTTTACAAATATCATGAACTCATATAGGCCAAAATTAAAAGTGGACACATCACCGAGCCCGTTGTTCTGCTGAGTATCAACGTTCCAAAATTCCTACTATTCAATTTTCCGGTCAATGAGTGATGGCCCAATTACTCGCTACCGCCTTGTAACAAAAACCGGGGCCACAAAAACAAAATCACATAACTCATCACGCAAGCGTGTAAAAAAAACGGGGAAGAGTGTCGGCAGAGTTCCGATCGAATCAACTCGCACATCGGCAAAGCTCATCAAGCCCTCCTCTTGATTACAGCAACACCCGACCGTCTTTCGCTTTGTTCATTCTCCTCTCTCTCTCTCTCTCTCTCTCTCTCTCTCTCTCTCTTCCCCGATAGTCGTATTAGGCCTTTGTTTAATTTTTTTTCACTCGTTCTCGGTACGAGTACCGTCGTTCCGAGAACAATAGAGATCCGCGAACCGTAAAATGTTTGCGCCTCGAGGCAAACGCGATTTAACGAACGCGCCAATACACGCATGACCGAGCAAGCGCGAACAAACCGAGTGACGAACCCACGCTATAAGGATAAAATGCTAAACGTGTGGACGCACGAGGGAACTTTTCAGCGGACTATTGCCGGGGACAAAACAGTTCAACTCGAACGTCAATAGCGGTGAATTTATGTGTAAACTCTTTGCCATCGATTGGTCGTTCTTAATCTAACTGTCTAATGACTGCTCTAATTTCTATTGTTTTTTTTTCTTTTTTTAATTTGGAGAGGATGCTCATAGTTTATGCTTCTTTGACAACTTCAAGTCTTTTTTTATTTTTTTTTTTTTTTTACTTTATGCCAAGATAAACTCAAATAAAATGCTGAAGAAGGTCACAGAACCGGATCCGATAACGACAAAGTAACAACCCGCACGCGCCGTCCTCATCCTTTGAGTTGTAATACATGTCAACTGCAGCTGCAGAAGTACGTTCTATTAAAAATTCTATATAAAAATAATTCCGATAAAGAAACTATTGATGCAAACATTCAAAAATGGATCGGAGCTTTAAATAAATCTCTGGTAAAAGATTTCTTCAGCACTTGAAGCCTGTTATTTTGAATAAAAAAACGATCTCTCCAATGTATTAGTAGCGCAATCGCAACCGCCAAATCGTTAACAAAGGAAATCCATGGAATGCATTGTTTGATCCGTCCGTTTGATAGAATCCCTAAAGGCGTTCGATTGAAGAATCGGCCAAAGCGCGTGGAAAGTTTAGCCCCGCGGTAGAACCGCACACGCGCGAATAGCGAGTTTGCCGGAGTCTATAGTTTATTCAAAACTATGCTGCGTTACTGAGCCCGCTCACGTAAAAGTGAAACTTGTTGAAACTTTGAGCCTGCTGTAAGTATAAGCATGCTTCTATGAATAATCCTGCGTTGAATTGTTTGAATTTCAAATGTTTAGAAAAACATTGAAGGCTTCCCCCTCAGTGTTATGACTAAATTTTCTCTATGAGGTTTAAACGTAATTTTAGCTTATCGTGAGGCAAAATGCTTTCGGAGAATTACCGTTTTTTCACTTGAATTGAATGCAAATCTCTGCATTTTGCGAAATTTAAGCAGAAAATTAGTCGTGTACATTTGTAAGTTATCCTTAAAAATCCAAAATATAATTATTGGTTTTAACTGAAATGATTTCATTGATTTTACTGACTTTATTTTTCAAACAAGAATTTTCTAAATACAGTTAAATCTACTATAAAACTCATCCAAAATAATTTAACTCAAATTTATTTCTCTCTTTTATAAATTGTTTAATCCCGAACAGACTATAAAAGCATAAGTAGAGTACAGAGACAACAGAAAATTTATCGTTTTCTAAAAATCTCAGTGATTACGGCGATCTATATAAACGTCGGCGTTCATTCGATAACTTATATCGACAAACATAAGCCACCGGAACAAAATCTGCTCGCGAACGTCGCCGAGCGCCAGGCCACTATTTACAGTAAAGACCCGTCATTACATCTAAGCCGAGAACTCCCGGCCCCGAAGATAATATCCGTAACGAAGTAACAAAGTGTTGCCTCCGCGACTTCGTGCGCAACCCCTTGAACGACGCGGCATAAATCTTCATCATGTAACGGAAAAATCCGGCTTTCCCCGTCTAAGATACCCATCGATCGGCCGTTCGCCAACGGCAGATTATATCTTCAAGCGCCGCGCGGAGAGAGCTTTATAAGGAGGAGCCGGAGCTTTACTGCAGCGATGAAAATAATTCGAGAGGCGCGTCTACTTTCAGCCATTATTATGCGAGAAATTCTTCAACGAGTTTCATTATTCATCGGAGGCGACGATATCGGAGGAGGGTGAGGAGAGAAAATTAGCATCCTTTACGCGTGTGTCTGTGCCCGTTTAACTGGAATTTAACGGTAAGTGTGCAGCTATCGTAGTGTAATCAATATCGTGATAGCTGGTGTAAAACGTTATATTGCCTTCGTTATTACTGGACGGTTCAGAGTTGATGAGGTAAAAAATTGAAATGCGCTCTCCTTAAATAAGGTTAATGGTTGTAATTGGATTTATGGTATTGATTTTAAGTGGGGATGGCTATTGATATTCCGATGAACTTTAGAAACTTCTGATATTTAGAGAATTTTTTTGCGGAAGAAACTATTTTTAAAGCCTTTTAAAATCTACTTTCGATAAATTACTTTTGTGAAATTGTGGCAGTCGAGATTTTATTCACGCAGCTTTAAAGCTAAATAAATGAAACTACGGTGAACAAAAAATATTTTTACTTATTTAACTTGTAATTTTTTAAAAGATAAAATATCTACTATTAAGTTTAATGAATATTAATGACGCTTATTAATATTATTAAGGGTGAAAATTGCATCTTGAAATTTTTTCAGGTTAAACTGCATCTTCAGACTCCTCAACCTTAATAATCGAATGAATATTCGATAATCATTAATGCAATACCGAAATTCATTCATTACCGTAAGCGTTCATTACCCTCAAAAAAGAGTTCTAAAACGCAAAAACTTGTCTCTTCCAGCACGATGAATACAGATTCGACCCAGTTTACACGTGACTAAGCACATCGAGTCTTCTTTTCCCTTTTCTACCATTAACTTTCGGAAAATCCGGAGGTTCAGCGCGAACTGAAAATTTTGCGGCAAGGGAGGAACAAATCTCGTCAGATTTCAGCCAGGAATCGTCGCTGATCTCTTTCCTCTCTCCATTAATGTCAGGCAGAAAACGATCACCATAAATTTCAGCGTCTAGTGGTCGATGTCGATAGGAAAATAGCTGGGGGCGCTGGTAAATACGCGAACGGAGGGTCTAGGCAGTGCGCCTCTAACTTTCTTGCTGTCGCTCTTTTTTGATTTTCCGCTGAAAGCGTGGGCGAGAAGTAATCAAGAAGTACGGACGGCTGTCGCTGTCAGTTTCCAAATTGAGCTGCATTAAGAGTGATTTAAAAGTGGGTTTGGTCATTTTTCCTAATTTTCGATGTGGAATGGAAATTAAATTTGGGTGCACCAATATTGGCATTGCGCAATCTTCGGATACTAATGTCGGGGAGAAAGAAAAATGACTACTAATAAGTGTCAATGGTAAATAATAAAAAAAGAACATAAACAAGGCAAGCAGATATATAAAATAAGATAGACAGATGTGACATTTATTTGACGAAGTTGTATGACAAATGAAACTTTTATTAAATATATTAAATTATTCTTTATTGATATAACAAATATTAAACTTAGTTTCAAACTAATATCCTTCTTTAATATTTAAAAAACGAAAGAACTTTGAAGTACTCATTCAAATTAAATAAAGCTCTTTCCTTCCAGAAAGTTTAAATATTAAAAGCACAAAAACACATTTTTACGTAATAATAAAATTTTTCAAAATCTATCAATCAATCAACTTCCACTTACATCCTCCGAATTCCCTCCGCTCAATAAAGCACCGCCCGCGACACGTAAGCCTGCTTGTACGTCCGGAGCTGTTGTAAAATCATAAATGTAAAATTCCAGCCGTAGAATCACCGAGCGCTTCAAAGGTCATGCATAATTCGTCGCTCCCAGTATCGCTTTTAGCACGCGCCAATCATTGAATTTTAGAAGCGAGCGCATACGAACCGCTAGCAGTATTATGGAAGCACAGAAGATTTCAATTATGCGGGTAAAGCTGATAACAAGCGACCGCTCTTGGAGCAATCGTTATCCAGCAAACGTACAGGTATCCGTGTTTTTATGGGTGAATGCGATTTGACGTCGAATTTGACAATGAATGAATTCTGTTTCGATTTTGCCGAATGGTATTCTCATTCTCTTTATCGGAAACGATTTAAGGATTGGTGACTATTAATGTCCGTTATTTTTTGTACGTGGTTTTAATTTAATTTAAAAGTTAGATTATAGATTCTAATTTGGCAATCGTTAGACAATACTTGCCTATTCAATGTTCCTTTGGCTTTATAAACTCAGGATTTTCATGTTTACAAGGCTTGAAGAATATACATGATTATACATGATATGAAGATTATATATGATTATACAGATTTGCAATTTTTTTTAAGTTTAATTTTAATTAAACCCACGTTAAATTGAGACTTACGGAAATCTAATAAAGCTTACTCAGAGTACAGAAGATTAAATTAATTTTTTTGCGCCATTTCTTGGTAGCGTTTTTATCATGCATAGGATAGCTTTGAATCCATTGAAAGAGCTTGGAAGGAAGATTGTTACATGCAATTTTGAAAATTGGAGCTGCGCTGCAGAAGAACATATCGCTGAATTGCCTCACAGATTCCTTTGAATTCAAATTTCACAAAATCCTAACAATACTATCATGTGAATAGTTTTAGAGAAAGTTTAATGAAAAAAATATCAAGATATGCAACTAAAATTTTCAGAATTAAAAAGCAGACATTTACTTGTTTATTTCCTTGCATGTTTACTTCTTTCTGGAACATCCTTTATTTGTACATTAAGAATATTACTTTTTAAGCAATTCTTAACTTAATAAATTATACAAACACGAAGTTATTCAATTACAGAACTTCTAAAGGAAAATATTAAAAAAATATTGATTTAATTCATTTGAAACTTTCTTAAGTGGATCAGTTAATCTTTCGAAAGCAATATCCTCGCAACTCTATAGGGATTTAGATTTGTTTTTTTCAATTTTAATTGCTGTCCAACTCTGAATATTGGATTTTCACAAGCTTCTAAAAGAAATCAATTTAAAAATTAATCTACAATATTTTCCAGCTTATTAATATGTTCCAAACTCCACCATTTATCAATTTAACAATTAAGATTGCTTTAAAAAGGTAATTTAATAATCAGAGCGTTCAGTTAACGTACTCGAACAAAAAATTAACTAACTCTTTATCCAGATAAGATTGAGTTGCATATAGAGTCGTATTACAGCAGATCAATGTTACGAAGATACCAAGATTACAAGCTCACCTACTCGTGAATGCATGTTAAGCTGCAATTTGTTACAAATTTATCTCACACATTGCGTCAGCAAATAAATTCTACTTGCTTCTCATTTTTTTTTTTTTTTTTAAACTAGATTCATAGCTGGGGATTAATGTATTCTGAATGTAAATATACTTTTCAAATTGTCTTAAAAAATCAATGAATTTTATTACAAAACTCATAAAATTCACGATCCCCGTCTGTCCCAAAGCAGCTTTATAGTACACCGATATAACAATACCGTAAACCTAGAAAAAAATCTCTACAAACGCCTAGAAAAAGAAAAAAAGCTCGACCCACCTCTCCCCGTCGTCGTTGAAGGCGTAGTCACCGAGGATGAGGTCGCGGAGCCGATACCTCGGCGGCAGCATCATCGGCAAACAGGGGTCCGGCTCGTTCATGTTAGCGCCGCGGCAACGAGCCTCGATCAATCCAGCCAGTCGCCGCCTGGCGATCCTCTACCTGCCTCCGTTCGCCTCGAAAACTCAGCATCGGGCAGCTTCCTGCCCGGCTTCCCACGCGCGCTTTCTATCTCTTTTCTCTCGGCTTTTTCATCGGCACAACTTTCCGCACATCGTTCACCCGCGCACTTACGGACACTTGCGAGTTGATCACTGGGGGTTTTGCGGTTCGTTGACGAATATTTTTGATGAGCTTTTCGGAGTCGTCGATTTTTAGCGTGGAAGTTTAGGCGGTGCCGGTGTGGACCTGCGAACCCTCGTCAAAGTTGTTATTAGATTTACGACTAACGGCTAGGAGGATTATATTATTATATTTCGAATCGGGAACGATAATTTTCGTGAGTAATTTAACTTAATTAACTTGATAATTTCCTCTTTCCATTTATTGAAACGATTTATCCGTCGTAATTAAGAGTATTATCTGGTTAATTAAATCTAATTGAGTGATTAAATTAAAATCTTTACTTATTATTAAATTTATATATTTTGGACAAGAAATTATTTAAAATGTTAAATATTTCTATTATAAAAAAAAAATCTTCTCACGATTGTCATCATTTATAAATTTCTATCAAGAAAATAAATCTAAATATTATTAAATTATTTTTAAATAATAATCCACCTATAAAATTCCAGAATAGAAGTCCAGAAAATGGTAGATTGCATTTTGTACACTTGAGACTTGAAGCTATGTATACTTGATTTTATTTTTAAAAAGCATAAAAAGAAATGTATTTTTGCCTTCTTTTCTTAAAATACACGTTAGCAAGCCGGAATGGATGATTAAAATTAAATCTTTAACGCACATCAAGCATTTTTTTTAAACAAATTTATGTTTATACATACTACTAGAATTTAAATGCAATATATATATATATATATGTATATATATATGTATAAAAATTATTTAACGACCTTTTTCGAAGCTTTCGTGAAAAAATTAATACTAAAATTGACATTAAAGAGTCGATTGAATTTGCATCAATTTAAGGTGTCAACTGCAGGAGTACTTTTTTAATGCACTTTTAACTCTTTTAAATATAAAATTTGCTTCATCGAAATTTCATAATGTATCTGATCTAGAAACGTTTCAAAATAAAATAAAATTTCATTTTTTAACTAAAATCTATAATATTTTGAATAACACATTTTGATTTACATCGATGTTCAATTGTTAATGCTCACTTCTCTCGATAATACTAATACAATTAACTTCTCTTGTTTAAATCAATTACAAAATCTTTCATGTAATTCACATCGTTCTATAATCAAATAAATATCATTTTAGTTAAATTATTAAGTAAATTTATGGATTATTCGTTTTGAAACCATTATCTCTCAATTGTTAAATATTTAGTGCGAGCATTATAGCAGAAACAAGTTGATATATATGATTTGGTGCAAAATTCGTGCAGGATCCTTCAGGGGTCACAGCCGGCTCCCTAAATTTTTCAGGGTTAACCCGCGCAATCGATCTGCGGCAGGTAATACTGCTGCGACAAGCCGGCGGTGACGCGGCGTCGTGGAAAATTTAAAAGCCGTGATGGCAAAGTTCGGGAAGGACGAGGGATTGAAAAACTTTGCTGCTTCCCAACGGGCTTCCCGAGACTTCTGTTTTCGCTGCTCGTTTTCTCTTGATTGGTCATTCTGGCGAGAAATTTTAACGTCCGAAGATAATTTTAGTTCGCAAAGAAGGACTGTATTTCTCATGAGTCCTGTTTTACGACAAGTCATAAAAGAAGTATTACAGCGTCATTTATTTTCGAGTTGCGAACTGGATGCATGGAGAAGCAATAGTCGAACGTGATATAGAAAATTTATAGCAAATTGATTCTGAAAAATATTTTGACATATGCATATTCTTTTCACCTTACGTATTACATTAAAGTCTAAAATTTGAGAGTCAGTAGGTAAAGTCAGTAGGTGAGTATAATAATAACTAATCCACTAAAGTAATTAGAAATTAGTTTAAAGATGCATTATTTATAACAAATTTTATAAATATACAATATCTAGGCCTTAATAAAGTAAATAAAAATTTAAATCAACATTGTTGCGTCAGTAAAAATAATAGTTTTTACAACAAACAATATGGAAAATATAGAATTATTTCAAAGTAAGAATTTATAGTATACTAACACACAATAATTTCATGTTCCCAAAACTGTGGTGTATGACTATTTTGGATACAAATTAGTTTGTGGACTATACTCCCGCAACTGCACCGTAATAATCTTATGATTAATTATCATTCACTTCAGGAATGCTTATTTAACTTTCAAGTGCTATTATCGCACAAGTTCAAGGTAGTTTTGGTCTGCAATGTCTATGGACAAAATTATGGACTACATTGTTCAATAACTGAACCTAATCAAGTTACGGAAATATGAAGCAGAAACTATTTCAAAGTTTGTCCAATACGTAAAATCGAATTTATATACATTGAATATACTTACACCATTATTATACATTATTCCTTTAATTTGTAAGGATTGTGATTAAGTCAAATCAGTTCAAATTATTTTAATACATTGTCTTTCTATTTATAATTTAATAATAACTCTTCAATTGTTGAATTATAATCCAATTTTCATATTAAATTAGTAAAATAGAAGTTGTTATTGCATTTACAATGTTTTCAAATGCTGACTGCAGCGAAATTCGAAGGAATCAAAGAATCCCCAAAGGAAACAAAAAATAAGTCAAGAATACAAACACAAGCATGCCTTCGCGCCCCAAAGGCAGAATTTCATGGAACTGCTTCGAGAGGTAAGAAGTGGTGGAAACGATGACGTGCTTGTGATCTCGAAGAAAATGAGAGACTTGAGGCTGGAAGTAAGATCCCTCAAGATCTTTTATATTTATTTGTTCCGTCTGCAATCGCGGAAAACTATATGTATATACTCGGTAAATTACACTTCTTTACAATATACCCTTTTTCTATTTTCACATCAGCGTAAATGTGATTTAGCAAGCAATTTTACGACTGGCTAGTTCTTCTGTGCTAGGCGAAAGCGATTTTGTAATCGGAATGTCCTTTTGAAATTTATAGAGTCTCTAAACGAAATCTTCGAGCACTGAAAAGATGTTAAAATTAAAGTTTGGTGTTGGAACCAGTCGAGAAAGTTTGCAAAAAAGTTGTTGTAGAAGTAGAAACTACTGAGCACTCTTGAATCGATAACTTTTACATCATTTTTTCCAATTGAAGAGAAAAGCATAAAGAAGCATGCACATATAAATAGTGCCATTTAGTTTATTAGAATACGTTAATGTCTTTTTTATTTTTCATGGATTGCATTAATATTTTTTTTCTTAAAAAATGAACAATAATGAAGAGTATAATAGAATTTAAATATGCGAGCCGTAATTAATATTTATTTATTAGTTATTTAGAATAATACAGAAAAATGAATTTTAAATTTTAACTCTTTCATTCGTCCCTTCATAAAAGATATTTTTTCCTTCAAACCAACAAGAGAATGATGCATGCAATATTTATTCGCCAGAAGGGATTGAAAGAGGCAAGATTTCTGATTTTATTGGAAGGTTAAGCTTTACATTCTCTTGACAATATTGTAGAACTTTAAAAGAATTCATACGCAAAATGAATGTTAATACAGTACAATGTTTTATCATTCAAGTTTACGCTGTTTTCAAATAAAAGCTAAGAATTTCTTTCAAAAGTCGCTTTGTTTTTATTTTTATTGAAGTAAAGCTTTTGAAGTTTGCTTTAACTCAGCGAATTAACATTGCATTCATTTGAAGTAATTAATGAGCAAACTACCTTTATAATTCACAAAGATTTTGCACCAATATATTCAAATTTAGATATTAATAGTATAAACAATAATTAGTTATTTTATTGTGCCATGAATCAGCAAATTATTATCTAATTATTATCCTTGCAACCGATCTAATCCAGATTAATTTTGTATTAATGCACTGACGCAGAATACTCATCTCAATGTAGATTTACATCCATTTGCTGGGACTTTCTTAAAGTAGCACATTTACAGTAAGTGGATAAAGCTGTGGTTACTTCAGCAAGAAATAAATAATGAGGATTCGAACAAGCAATCAATGCCAAAGGTCCCACTCAATCGATAGAAGTACTATTCATTTCAAAATAATAGTCTTTATTTTTAATGACGAATGACTCTTCAAAAAACAATTTTCTGTTGCATTAGTTTAAGTGACGTGAAACTTTTATTTAATCTATTTTGGTAAAAATTCAATTCCGTTCATCAATTAGTAAATACAATAAGAAAAATAAGTATAAATGAACTTAATTTTGCCAAGTAACTACGATTATTTTTAGACAATTCTACAACATGAGATTCTTAAAAATAAATTCAGATTTTAATATTTTCGTGCTTTATTTATTGATTCGAGATAAATTACTTTATGTATGTAGCAGATAGAAATAAAAATTAAATAATAATTTCTTAAAAAGTTTGCTGCAAAAATTTTTTTTACACATATAGACGACCTGACCTTTAAACGCTTCAAAGCCAATTACTGTCATTATGAGCCTTGCAACGTAGTGAAGTGCAGTCTCGTGACTTTGAAGCTCCGTAAATAAAGTATAAAAATATGGAATAAAAAGTAAAGCTCTGTAAACAAAAAATTTCATTTATCAGAGCTATAATGTTAAAAAATATTTATTTCGTAATCAACCGATAGAATTTGTCTGATGTACATTAAAACTTTAATTGTCTATACATATATCACACAGCTATAAATCTTAAAAGTAGTATCTTCATTTTCACTAATATTCTTTAAATTTTAATACAATAACAATTTTATTTTGTTTATTGTGCAACCGGCGTATCTATTTAATAAGAATTTTCTTTTCTGAAATAAAGTGATAAAAATGTGCCGGGTATGTGTTAATAAAAATAAAATATTGTCGAATCGCTGAAACTGAAATAGTCGAAATATTCGAATTTCGCTTTAGTTTGGATATTGCTACAAACTAAAAGTTATTATTAAAATTCCAAACATTTTTCATTAACTCTCTCGAAATTAACAATAAAATAATTTAATTAAAATATTTAATTGAATTAGCCGGAATCTGGAGAAAATAATTTAAAATACAACAATATTGCTCCTGAAATTTAATTAATTTCTACTTCCCATCCAAAACTCTGATTGACGTCAGTCTTTTACTCATCTCAAAGCGTGATAAATTATTACAGTTTGAAATCTTCTCATCTACCGAAAGAAACCTAAATTTTTCAATCCGAATATTTGTCCCAATTCTGCTAAGAACATTATCATCGTCAAATATCGCATCTTGGCCTGCACATACATTAAAACTCCAAAATTGCAAACGCATAAGTACGGTAAAAAAAATGTCCTCCCTCGGAATCTCTGAGTGAATTCCAACGAAGACGGCTGGCGGTACTATTTGCCTTCCAACTTTCTCGATTCTGAAAGTTGCCGGAACTTCTCTCTTCCGCCCCCTCGTCCTCTACAGTGAAAAAAAAACCACATGCGGCGCAGGAGGAGGAGAAGAGGGAGAGAAGGGAAAGTTCCGCTTAACTTGTACTCGGGCCGAAATATTTTTCCCTTGTGATTCGATTGGGAAGCGAAGTTCAGCGACCCGTGAGCATCGCACCACCTCTTGCTATCGATTGCCGTCGCATTAGCGATTCGACAGAAACGCTGTCGCTCTCTCTATCTGCCTTTGTTTTTCAGAGGGTAGGCCGGCTGACGAATTCTAATGATTCCTGCGAGCGTCAAAAGCTCGTTTAAAGACAGCAATTTCGCCCGAGAGCGCGGATTTGCAGAGGCTGCCCTCGAATGCAGGTAAATATGATGCATAGAATGGAAAGTTGTCGATATTAAAAAGAGGAGCACAAAGAAACGAGATATTATGCTTTCTCTGATATTTCATCTTGTCCGGAAATGAATAGCCTCAATTTTAATATTCCTTTAGATACGCGGCGCACGGTTTGATCAAAACAATTTAGGTTATTCTTAAATTGTTTTGATCAAGTTATTCCTCGCATTGTTCTATAACTTATTTGCTTGAAAAACTGGAATATCTTATCATTGATAGACAAATAATTAATTTGTTAAATATACATTTTATATCCTTCCTTAAAAAATTGATGGGCTGGAAAGTGAAGTCACTTTATTCTTGATGTGATTGGCTGATCAGTTTATTCGTGATTTGATTGGCGGAAAAATAGTAATTTTCTTTAAGTAAAGAATTAAAGCCCACTTTCGCAAGCAGTTTAAAAGTAGTTTATTTGAAACATATCAGCTTGCAAACAAACATTTGAAAATAAAAATTTCAAAACAAGTAGGGTTGGTGATTGAATCAATTTTTTTCTTAAAGTATTGGCCTGAAGCGAAGTGATGAATTTAGAAAGGAAAACACTCAAGGAATAAATGATTCCAGAATGAACCCCGAGAGAGACGCGCGCAACCCTTAAATTGAACGTAAAAATAAAAAGATTGATTAACTTGTAGTAAAAAATATTGATTTTGCAAAATTACAATCATAATAGCTACTATATTTCTATTGATTCTTAATATTGTGCGATAAATTAGAGAATATACATGTATACTCATATTTAATTTATGAAATAATGCATCATTCATGTTGTAATTTATAAGACAGATATCCCAAATACAAAAACTAGTTCAAAAGCTTGATTTAAATTATTACGTATTAGTAATAAACCAAAAAAGGTACCTTAATTCAGACAGCTGACTGCCTATTAAAATAATAAATATGATTTGTAAATGAGAAAGTGTGAGTTCGTGTTTTTAAACAAAAGATCTCATGCATAAATCAGAAACTCGTTCCAGTCTCCGTAATTCAGTACTGCCGCGATACTGCCGGAGGTTTCAGCCCCCTGTATTTGTAATCAGCGCATGCGCCGACGTAAATATTTTAACAAACCGATCTTGTAAACACTTGCAAAGAAATAAAAGTAAGTCAGGGGAAATAGATGATTGGAGAAATGAATTTCTGTTATAGATAAAATGTTTTTAATAATTCATTGAGTTCACAAGAATTAATTTTGTTCATCGGATAATAAGAAGTTCAATAATTTGGAGGAATAAAGTTTTAGATCGAGTTAAATAGAGATTCTATTTTCTGATTCGTTCTTCATTCGTCAAATATACGAAAAGAGAACGATTGAACTTTCTAACTTTTTGTGTTGCTCTGAATGCATCGTGAGTTTGAAAGGTTTTTAATCTTTGGCTCGAAAAGATTTTTTCTACAAATAAGTAACAGTTTGTTTGAATTCTAACATAAATCTATTTTCACTTTTAATACTGAATATTCTAAAAATTATTTAAAATATGTTAATGATTTTTTTTTTGTTTTTTTTACGTAAAATACTAAAATATTAGATATTGAAATATTGCATAAAACAAATCTTTTTTATGGTGTAATATTCTTGATATCGCAGGTAATATATCTAAAGCTATTCTTCATCTGGCTAAGGTGATATGTATCTACTTGCCTCACAAAAGTGACACTGCGTGTACTTACTGCGTGCCGTAAATTTAGCGTCTTTGCCCCGTAACTTTAAAAACAGCTATCCATATTTCTTACTACAAGATGCTGATAGTTTCAGTAGACTTAATCATAAAAGTCTATTTAGAATAACACTTTGCGATAGCTAATTTTTCTTATATATTTGACTATAGCAAGCTAAAGTAAATCTAGAATTAATAAATTACGTTTTTAATGCATTTGAACATCCGCGATAAAAAGCTTAATGATACAAGTGATCAAGTTCCTTAAGCGAATTTCTGAAGCGACACACATGCCATTATGAAATTTGTAACTGACACATCGATCGATTGATTATCCTTCTAACATTAAATTACGATTAATGATAACAGTGCCGGCAACAAAAACATTATTTACTAAGTACAAGACAAGATATAGCATGCAATAAATCAAAAAAATTGACGAAATCGCTGTATGCTTTCCTTTACTAACTACCGTAATAATTATGCTCATGTTTTTGCCTAGAATTTTATGAAAAAAATAATTACTAGAACTGTAACAGCAATGAAGAGTCAAAAAATGATCGAAATTTCGCTAAATTTTAACAAAAAAATGAACTATCTAAATGTAAAATACTAATTAGGGTATTTTCTCAAGAAAAGCTGAACAGCCATCTTAATTACAAGATTTTATCGTACATTCATCGATTTTCAGCCACGTGTCTCGGCAAAGTCCGAGTACTTACTCCGAAAATAGAAACAGTCACATTTTTAATCTCGCTGATGAATCGCAATTTTTTCCTCTCGATTCCCATCCCTTTGCAGCCCCCTAACGATGTCAATTTCCCAAGTTCGCGAGTTATAAGGCGAACTAACGACCCATACAGAGAGGCGGGGCGAGAGTTTGATCCGTTTCCTCGCATTCTCGGATACCTATACGTCGTCGCCTTCGCGATATTTGCTCCTTGTTATGCGCGGGAGAGGAGCCGCGTGCGCAGACTGTAATTGCGGCGTGTATACGCACACATGCACGCACACACGCGGATGACACACTTTTTATCGCGGGACAATGAGCTAATAATTTTCAGTGCTGTCGTCCCGCTTGTGCACCCTGCTTTTACCGCTGTTTCCACTTTTCTTTTTTTAATTAAAAAGTTTATAATTTTTAATGGAGGGGTTCGCGTTTAATTAGCCGGGCTTGAACGGATTGGCAGAATAAATTTGTTCTTTTATATGAAGATTTAATTAGATGTTGGTCACTGAAATGATGCTTCTGTTAGTTTGAATTGGTCAAATATTTAATTATGTGACTTCAGTACGATAATTTAATGCATAATTAATGCTTATTTTTAAAACTATTCAATTATAGACTTCCGATTTTTCTAAAAACAATAAATTTAGATTTTCCGATATTTCAGATGCCGAAGCTTAATTAAACACCACAGATGAAATTTCTTTTTTCAAAAAACAAGAAATTCTCAAATAAAAGAATAATGTAAAGAATGGAAAGAACGAAATAATATTTTCTTCTAATTACTAATATAATTTTCTTATATACGTAAATATTTGCACCAAACTTCTGTATATTTACTCAAAGACCTAAAGATGATTCCACGATAGCGTCAATCAGTAAGCATACACAACACCAAATTATGTTGACAAAATTTATTACATTTACCTAACTACACAAAGTGTCATGCTAAATGTTCGACATATGTTAGGAGAAATTAAATTATTTTCTTACGATTATTAGCATAAAATGATACTATTGTTACTGCTGCCATGGTAAAAACGACGTTAAACATTGACTAGTGACTATTCTCCGGCAGATGTAATCTGCCGCTACCGTTAAGAGGTTACCAGTTAGCCGAATCGTCGTTTTTATATTAATAAAGACATGCATCGACAACAGGACCTATATATTTTTATTCCAACCCTCTAATGAAAGTGTAGTTGTCAATAGAAGTATCATATTACGTATAATATATGTTTCGTTTATATGAAAAATAATTGTTATTATACTAGAATTCTTTTAGTTTAAAATATTTGATTTTATGAAAATAAAAATGCTTGATGCGATAGATATTCGTTAATTATACAAACAAATCAGCGTAAATCAGAGTATTCTTCATAACGTTTTCAAGTGACTCGTGATTCGAGATCAGGTATTTTAATACCCTCAAAGATATTTATATAAAAGTTTTCAAATTAATTGATGATACTTTTTAAAACTGCTTAATTACCAACAGTGACTTTTATAATTGAATTATACTGCGTATATGTGGTGCTAATAAAACTTTTTTATTTATTTCCACTGCCACCCACTTTTATAATAACATTTAGATTATTTTCTCGTATTTGTCCGATTGTGGTTATGACCTTTTCTATCTATAACATACCAAATATAAATAAATCGCCTTATCAAATCCACGAATATTAGCTGCACATATTCATACAACCACCACTCTGCCACGATAAAAACTGTCATTTGCACTAAAACACATAACAAGTTAGAAAAAAGTCTCGAAAATCTGAGAAGCATTCACCCCCCGCAAAAAGCGGTGAATCAGCAGCGGCAGGCACACAATTCCCCGATAAACAAATCACTCGCTCGACTCCAGAGAAAAAAATAGAGCAACTGCCGGCGCGTCGATACAAAGCTTTCGAGGAAAAGCTGCAGACTCGGTCACATCTTTGAGCGCGCGCCAAAATCCGGAGATCCACGTGCGGCAGAGAGGCTGCTGCGGGCGCGCGCGAGGCGAACACGTTGGCGGCTCGCGTTTCTGTGAGCGCCGCCGCGCGGCAGCGACGCCGTCGACTTTCGCCCGGTGGGCGTCGCGCCGCCGCCGCCACCACCTGACCAGGAGTCGAGAGAGAGAGAGAGAGAGAGAGAGAGAGAGAGCAGAGTCCGCGGATTTTCGCCGAGGGCTGGTCAAGGTTACGGATCTGACCGCCGCTGGCAGCATTTCTGCGATGGACTGACGGTTAATATTTGGTCAGCGGTTTGTGATTTGTTGGGTGATGCTTGTCTCGGTAAGATTGGTTTATGAATTTATTTGCGGAAAACTTTGCGGATTGTACGGTATTCATAAAGCACCGTACTCGGTTTTTTGCCGCACAAAGAAAATAAATCTAGTGGTGTACAAAGCATGCAAGCGTTGATTAAAAATTCACTAAGGTTTCCATTATTTATTTTCTGCGTTTTTTTAACTGTAAAACAAACTATATCCAGGAAAAAAATGAATGCAAATTTAATATTTACTGTCGATATTTATCAACGAAGAAATTTGGAGCTTCAAATTCTGTATTCTTGAAAAAGACAAAAAGAGGATCAGATTGATGTTTTCCAATCAATAAAAATAATAATTTGAATAAAATTTACATTTTTTACATATTACCTGTACATCAAACTTTTGTCTGACTTTTTGGACTTGAGTACCTACCGAAGCGTAAGAAGAACTAGTGGACATAAAATATATATTAAGAATAGGGAAGGGCCGAAAAGAAATAGCTGATAAGGATAAGTGTCATTTGGAAGAGGGTAGGGAAGGTTTGTCACCCCACTGAACTGGTAGTTTTATAAGTAAATAAACCAGATAATGGTTGATTTACTATTTTTTTTTAGAGGATAACTTACCAGTTGATGATGTTTTTGCGAAGCACGCGACGAGCACAACTTTTTCAGCCATAACCAACTGTACAAGTACGTCGCCCAGAAATATTTCTTAAATTTTGGCCTTCGAGTAGAAGCGCACAGTCGTGCAATCAAATTTACCCCAACGTATCATGCCCAACGTGCGCAGACAACGTCGTACAAGCATATATTCCGCTCCAAGTATTTCGAACCATCACGTCAGCAGCAGCGCGACGTACCGTAAATGTAACTGAGGAGTAGCTCCTGCTTTTTTTCTCTTTTTACGCATATTTCTTCGATCGGCAGTTTTCCCCGTTTAATGACGCAATTTGATGCCCAGCTCTTCAGATGCCTAGAATGATTCGAACCGAGGGTTACCAATGTGCTGGTTCAGAATGGGGAATATTTTCAGATCTCTTACCATTTAGGTAGATTTTAATTACTTGTAAAAAAGTCTTTAGAATCTTTTCAAGTAACATTTGAAATTCAAATATTACATTTCCGTAAAAGAAAAGTAATAAGTCGTCAAATTTTTCAAATTAAAACAGTCAGGAGATCTCTTTGCAAAAAAAAAGAAAAAAAAACTGATAAAAAAATATGATTTCTTGAATTTTTTAAACAGATCGTTATTAAAAACAATGGTATATCGATTTCGACATTTCGAAACTCGCAACGCATATGAAACCAAACCTGGATGATTTTATTTTACAGCCATAAAAATTAATGTTCAAGTACGTTAATTTAATTAAAATCGTTTCATGTATTGCCAATAACCTAGATGCTAAGGAATCTCACATGCAAATGACGGTTAAGAGGGTTGGTTCAATGAATTTTATCCAGTTCCCACGTAATTCCTCTTTTATCTACTTCGGCTTATCAGCTTCACTCATGTGCAATTTAATTAATCGATTGCAGTGACAGCACGATGGTAATGAAAGTATTTAGGTTATCATCCAATTTTCCTCTTATTATTAAAGGATTATTCCGTGCATGACACTTTAATACTACTTCAATAAAAGAGTTATTTTTTTTAAATATTGTCAAACGTAACTTTTTTCTTTAAAAACTTGACTGAATCATTTCGTTAAACTGAAAAATTGGAACTAAAAATACCTTAAAAATCTGAAAAAATATATTCAAGAAAGCTAGTTGAGAGTACTGGTAAGTATTGTATGTCAGATCTACATAAGGAATTGCTTAAAAAATGGATCCATTCCGAAGCTTTAATTATGTGCTATCGAAAATTTACATACCGCTGGCCTACATTAGGTATCTTTATTCAAACCATAAAAATGGCTACTCAAGAGGTATTAAGATTGCGTAAAACGATACATTTCCATTTTACACGCGATCTGCCAGAGGCATAACAAATTTTTCCTCCTTTACTAAACTAATGAGCCAATTCTGGTGTATTCAATTTCTCACCATTCGCTGCTGCAGTTTGGGTTTAAAATTAGCGTGGCGCCATCCGAAAATAAAGCTTTTACTGCAGGTTGAGAATCCAGCGCACCGATCATTTATTATTCAAGACTTTATTGCGGAAAGATTACCGCCTCAGGAGATTTAGTTGAGGAGCGTGACATTTAGGCGAGTGATGTCGAATTCTTAAATAGCACGGAATTTTGCGATCTTTCGAAGAAAAGTATAAATTTTGAATTTTTTTATTTAAGAAAGTGTAATAAATAATGAACAAGAAAAAAGTAATAACGCAATCCTGCCGATATTTGATGGTTTGCGGGAGCTAACTCTGATTTATTTCTCTCGGTTTATGAATCCAACCATAATAAATCAAATTTCGATCCAAGCATGAATTGTAGCTTTTCCACGGAAAAAATATTATAAGACGTAATAGATATTTGTGGCTGCGAACTAAGCTTCCTCAGAATTTATGGACAGTTGTTATTAATACATTACCGTGCTCTTCAAACAACGTTCACTATAAGTCACTGAAATCCTCGACGAGATTGACTACATTTCTAACACTTTGATTCCAAGCATTTTTTGAAACCGGCATAGCAGACCTTAATTCCGAGGAGAAACCCGTCCTGAAAATTACCAGGGATTTATTCAATTTCAGAAACGCAGTCCTTAATAAGCTTCCAGGACGAAAAGCCGTAATAAGAGTTAAAAAAAAAAAGTCGAGGGTGTGCTGCACTCGTAAGCTTTTAGTCCTTCTATTAATGATAGAAAGCGACGCGCGCAGTAGATAATTACCAGACTCGTCAGACGTCAAAGCCGTCCGGCGAAAGCTCAGCCGCGAACGCATAAAAAAAGAAAGGCCAATTTCGAGTTGATTAGCAAAGCGACGACGGGCAAAGGGGAGAGTATGATAAATCGATATGTCTAGGCTCTTGACGCGAGTGCCGTGAACTCTCTTTTTCGATTAGGAGAAAATTACCGGATTGCAGGCTTTCGAAAACTTTTGGAAAATTAGCTATTGAGATGTTGTGCGAGGGAGGAGGGGGGTAGAGGGTTTGAGGTACACTTTATTAAAGAAACCGCTGGGAGATTTTGTCGCGTGATCGTAGAATAACGAGGGAATTGAATTATTGTTATGCGTTGCGCCAAAACCTGATGATGCTGCCATCTATTGAACCAGCGCGTTTCAGGATTTTTTCCCTTATAAGGTATTTTAAATAGTAATATTATATTAAGAAAATTCTATATGTTAGTTTTCCTTGAAAAAAATAATTACGTATTAACTTTTATTATTTAAAACCCGATAAAATATACGAACTTTTTAACTTTCAGTAAAAGAATGCGATATGATATCGCGCTTATTATTTTTTTGTATCTTAATTTATCGATAAAAACATGAATATAATATTTATATAATGCATACATAAATACGATAGAACGAAATTATTAAACAAATGTTTAATGATTCGAAAAAATTATTTGTAGGTTTATTTTAATATTTAAGTAAAAAACAAGTAAAAATTTTGCAGAGAATAAAATCATTTATATTTATCGAATAATGTACTATTTGGCACAAGACAAAATATTTTTACAAACTGTAACATTTATTTTAAAATATTTATTAACTAATACATAATTTTAACTAATATTACAAATAATCTTAAAAAAATTATTTATAGAATAATGTAAAATGATAAAGTAAATGTTGTATCAAATAAAAAGTTGTACATAAAATTACACAATATGAAATAACATTACGAAAAAAACTAAATGAAATTACATATCATTGTGGTACATCGCTTTAAGAAGTAAAGTAGATCTCTCCATTATCAACGAGAATTCCAGCGGTTGTAATTCCAAACCTCGATTCCAGATGTCAGCAGCTCTCCATCTTCACTGGTCCCGTCTCCTTCTCTCGGCAAAATGAACCTCCTTCCCCGATCCTCGTAACTTCTTTCTTTTTCATTCATGCAATACTCTTCCTCCCTCTCCCTTCTTTCCTACCTTCCCGCTTCGACCTCCAAGCGTTAAAAAAAAAAAAAATCCGAGCGTCTCGACGCGTCGCTTCGAACTCGGGTCCAGAGGGATGCTCGAGTTTGCGCGGCTGCCGCCTCATTACATAAACGAGCGACACACGCCGCGGCCGCGTTACGTAATTCGCGCGCTCGCACTTCTGGCCATAACGGATAGGATATTATGTGTGCACTGACTTTTTCCGCCCGCAAATCGGCGCTTTATTGTCACCGCGAAAGCCGTTGTTTATTATGCCGCTTTTACCGGAGAGGCTTTCTGCACCGGACAGCCTTTCCGGGGGCTCTCGGGTTTATGATCGGAGATGCATTGTTTTACTTAAATTACCGCGTGTCGCTTGAGGTTTGCCCGGGAGAGTGAATGATGTGACATTTGTTTACACGGGAGGAAAATCATTTTTTGGACGATTAATTGACTGGTTTGACTTGAAAATGTAATGGTATATAGGTTCTGTTTCTTTGCTCGATTTTAGTGCTTCATTTAAATTTTTAGATTACGGCACGCGATTATTGTGTACACTTTTATTATCAATTTAAATTAGAACAGGTTCTGTGTTGTTTTTAAGTACATGTCAGATTTTTTATTGCCTTTAAAATTTACGGTTTTGCGCCCAACTTTAAATGAAAATTGCACTGATTAAAAATAAACACATACGATATTTGCATCCATAATCAATGCAGGAATTCTGCTAAAAATTTGTACAATAAATCTTGCATAATTCATAAAATTTTCAATATTCCGCGAATAGCCTAATTACCATCTGCTCTTTGTGTTTAACTATTTTTCAAAATTAATTTATGCTCGTACACTCTTTTGGCGATGCTTAAATAATAAACATTTTACTTACGTGAAAACGAAACTGTATCCAAAACCTTACGTACTCTTTATTCCCATTTTTAATTTGGTCGCCAAAAAATTCATATATTCTGCATGGTTATTTAATGTTCGTTACGAAACTGCTCCAAATGATGTAAAGTTTGTACTTTAAAATATTATGATATAAACTTCTTTTAAAGTTTATACTTTACAGTATTATGATATAAACTTCGTGTCTCAATGATGTAAGCTTCTCTAACGCTCCGAATGATTTAACACTCTAAAGTAACCGAATTATAATTTCGTACGGTTGTATCTTTATTTAGCTGTAAGCGTTACAGTCTCACGGACGTTGATAGGAGTTTATATAATTGGAAATAATTATATTTCCTAAGATACAAGGTTAAAATTAACTTTGGGTTGAATGCTTGATTAACGAATCGCCACCGTTACATTAGCAAGAGTGTATAATAAGAGTGCATAATTGGATTGTCTAATGTTCGTAAGACAATTATAATTAAATTCTCTGATAAAATTACGTTTCTCGGATCTCTGCTACCCTCGTAAGATTTTAGAATTTTGTGTGTAAAAAGTTTCGTAAGAATATAAATTGAAGCTTTTGCGCGATAATAAAATAAAAATTCTCTTGTTTGATTAAATTCTTCGTTATAAAATTAGAGTAATTACAAAGGAATTTTCTTCAAAATGATTGCAGTCTTCCGCTATTCATGTAATTTAATTAATTACGATATGGATATATTAAACATAAAAGGATCTGAATTTTTTTCTCTTCCAAAAATATTTTAGTTCGATGATTGAATAGATTAATTTTAGATTTCCAAAAATTTTGAATTCTTTGAAGATGCACAAAAAATATTTCCAATTTGAAATAAATATACACTCTTGACAAAAGAATAAAGCATAGAATAAACTAATAATTTATCTTCCTAAATTTTCTTTGCAGTCAATTATTCAATAATGCGGTAACCAATTATCGAACATTTTCACCGCTAATGACGTCATATCCTCCCGGAAATTCCGCGCCTCTTTTCATCACTGGTTGCTCGACCTGTACATCTCTATTATTCCAGCACTTATAATCGTTACCGCCCCTCTTCCTTTGGACTAATATCAAGAAACTCAGGGGAGCAAAAAAGATAAGAGTTTGCTCTCGGGGGAAGTTTACAAGTCTCGGTTCGCAAGATTTTTCTCGAGTGGCTTGTTGATCGTGTAACTCAAACGCAGAGCGGCTTTCGATCCTTCGGGTTGCCGCGTTTTTGCACGATGATTTAATCAGATTTTATTACGTATTTACGTAAATATTTTATAGATACACAAATTTACGTATTTTATATAAATTAAGTTAAAAATTCAGACATGAAACTAAACGTGTAATAAGGAAAATATATGGCGACAAAAAGGGTGTGTAAAGAGACTACATTATTTCGAAGAGAGAGAATTCCTATTTTTAAATTTCGAAAGCGTTCGCGCCTGAAATTTACGACAAAAGAAACGATGTCCAACAAATTATGATAATTACCGCGAAACTTGATTTCAAAAGTGCAGCGACCCAAACAATAAAGCGTCCAATTTAGCAGCGCTTTAGCAATTGGCGAAGCGGCGCAACGAACGAAGGAGTCACACGTCAATCATCGCGGCGCAGCTCTCGCTCGCCGGTCTCGCATCGATTACGACAAATCACAGAAAACGTATACCCACGAGAGAGAGGGAGAGAGACAAATTAGCTGTCGCAATTATGTGGCTCAGTTTCAAAATATGCAAAACTTTGAGCCTCGACATTGGGGCATTTTTCTTGATTGACAATAAAATTACTCGCCGCGCGGCTCAATTTTGCAATTTATTGCGAGAAACGCTCGGTTTATTTAGAATTTTTTTTTTAAATAGCCCAGGCGCCTTGCGAAATGTTTCGAAACAACGCACGGGGAGATAAATATTCCGTCGGTGAATAACGCAATTCCTAAATCTGAAATAACCCGTGTACCATTTATTATTGAATTGCAGCGTTATGTAAGGTAAGACGTGTGTATGAGCTATTGATTTCGTAGAAATTATCGACGCGAAGAAACCTATACTTGACACAAAGTTCAAGTTTGTCCATATAGTAAGTAATAATAAGGTTAGGCCAAAAAATTAATAACTTCTAACAATCAAATAAGTGGCTTTAGTCGTACTCGTCGTTTAGACTTATTCCCTTACTGACAATACAATACGAAATAAATCCTGAAATAAATATACGAAACGAAAAAAGGGTACTTTTCTGCGCACAGTTTTCCATCATTAAAGCTCATTAATCAACACAATAAACTCGCGCCGATTGCAAAAGGAGGCCGTCGCATACTCAGACCCCTGAAAAACGCACTCAGACAATCTCTCTCTCTCTCTCTCCCCTCGCTCCATCAAAGCGCCTAAAACTTGCAACAATATAACTTTTTTTCCCCCGGCGTCTCTCCCACTCGCGGCTCACCTCCTCATAATCTTCCTTACGTAATAAAACGGTAATGTAACCAAATGTATGTAACGCTTGCATAAGCTTGGCGGCGGCGGCGTCGGCAGTAGGAGTCGACCGGGCCGCCTCCCCCACCTCCTTGACATCCACCTCCGAAATGCGGGCGCCATAATCTATTGTTTAGCAATGTTTACGGGCCCGCGGTTATGCAACACGGAGAGTCGCTCGCCGCGCGCGGCTCTAATGGTGGCGACATAACAATCGATAGCTGCGGCTGCCGCGCGAGAATCGTGAGAGATCAAACGCCGCGCGGCGCGGTGTGCGCTCGTCGCTCGTTGTCGTTACGCGCGATGCGCGCCGTTGCTCGGAGAGGCTCGTTAGCGCGACGACGCCGCGGACTGGCTTTTAGGTAGAGAGGAGAGCGCGAGCGCCGATTCTTGGCTCGTTTACACGAGCGATATGCGCTACAAGCCGGAAAGCTTCTTGGAAAGTCGACGGTGCTTTTGTAAGTGACAAATAATGCGAGGTAGAGGCCGCCTTTTTAGAGGTGCCGCCGCGGAGAGGTGCAGCGGAGAGTGAAACGTAAATTATACCGATGTTTAAGCGGGGGATTTTCGAGTTACCCAACGTTAACTTATTGACTTGTCTTTTTAATCATCGAAGTTTCAGCCGCTAAATGCGTATTAGAGGTGAATTTGTATCTTGTAAATGGTATAAATTAGTATTAAAACAATGTGCGGAGTGTGGACCGATATCATCGTTGAAAGTTAACGAATTTGCATGCAAGCAGTTTTAGTTGATTGATTTTAAGCAAAATTAACGCTAAGTGGCTGCATAATCATTTTACTGCGTAACTTGATATGTCAACTTGGATTTTGAATTTCATTATGCATTAAAAATCTCTTTCAATTATATTTGTTTGTATCTTATGTTCGCGAATAGGACGTTTTCATAGAGAATTTGTCCTTCTTGAAAAATGTAAATATAGTTTTCTGAAATTTCTACTCCATTACATGTTCTTTTCATGTACACAAGATAAGGATAAGAGAAAAAAGCCCAAACCGATAATTTCTAGTGCCTGTTTAACTCCATTAAAAAGCTTTTTCAATGTATCTTTAAGTCAACAAACTTAATGTACTTTGTGTAAGATAAGCGACTGAACTTATAGTTAGTTCATTTTCAATAGTAGGTATTAATTCTACAATAAATCACACTTTTTAAAATGAAAATTATTGAAAAAGCCGAAGGGTCATTTTACAATTAACTTGACATTATAATTGAATTCGTAATAAATCATATCGACAAACTGATTACGTATCATCGCTGAAATGAAATATTAGCAGAAAAGTAGCAAATAAAATTTATGAGGTCGAATTGCATAAGTTTTTTTGTTATATAAAATATAATTTTGTTTATAATTATAGATTTTTTTTCATTGTCTACCTTTAATAGACCGAAAAAATTACATAAATTCTTAAAAAAAGCAATAATGGCAGATGATTTATGTTGTTTTGAAGAATTCATAAATACTTTACGTTCCGATTTTTTAGTGCATCTCAGTCATGCATCCTTGCAATCATTTAATTAAAAGTTCGTTTTAAGAAGGTTACGCAGCTCTTATCTTATAGCAATGTTCTTTTCAAATCTATTTACTTCCATACTAAAACCCCATTCCCACACATAATCTAAACTCTCGCAAAGTACAAAACCACACCACAAACCAGCCGCACTAATCAATCGTGCGAGCCTCCCTTCCCGCAGCAAACAGCAGTCCCACGCTCCCCGGAATCAAGATGCACCTCCGTACCCATTTCCCATTCCACGCACGCTTCCCCGATGCAAATTCCAGCTCTCCTGCCGCTGGATGCAAAGAAAGCCGCGGCAACAATCGACGCGCGGTGGGGGCGGATCCGAGTTATCCGAATAATCGATGGTGCCGCTAATGGATTTGTTTCTTCCTGCGCCGCGCTCTCCTCGCTCTCTCGCTTATTATTCTATTTTCGGGCTCTCTCTCGCGCGCCGCCGCATATCCCGTCCGATCGCGGGGCGGAAGCGCCTATTTGCGGATGCGCCGCACGCCTGCGCAAAAGACGCAAGTCGACGAGCGCATGCATGCATATCCGTATGCGAGCCGCGTCCCCGCGGAAATCGACGCCCGCGGGAATGCGTGATTCGCTTGTTGCACGAGCGCCGGCTGCACGGGAGGCTCGAATTATGGGGAGCACGGATTTGCAGCTGGATTGTTACGAAAGCGGGGAATAAGGAAGACGACGGAGGTTTATTTGCCGGGTATATCTTGGATTTGGATCGGAATCGGAATGAAGCGCTTGGGGTTGTTGGTGGGGTTTTTTTTTTGGGTTGAATTATTGGGGAATTAATTTTAGAAAAGTTTGAGCAACGCTTGGAGGATAATTCAAAAAAGGCTTTATCTTTATGCTTAAAGAGTCAAGGTTGCTTATTTTAAAATATACAAAATAAATCTTTTGCCGCATTGCTGCAAATACATGCATTCTTTACGTTACAAGAGTTGTGTAAGGAAAATCCGATAGATTACGCAGAGAATAGTTTTAAGAGAATTGTGTAATAGTACGAAGGTAACAAAACTTTGCTTTATGAGAATTCTCAAAGTACTCGGGTATCTAATTTATTATCAAAATTGCAAGAACGTCCAGTATTATTAAAAAAAGTGTCGTAATCTTTAGTTTTAAAAAGACTGCAATATTCAAACAAGAAAAAAGCAGATACTCGCAATGACTCGCGGGTATAAAACTAATATTTTTACTTTAAAGTTGATCATTTCATTTAGCGCGAGAACCTCTTTGATGGCTTTTATTATTATATAACGGTTGCATTTAATTCTAAAGAACTTTATCTTTTTTCTCATTCGAAGCGGTGTAGAACAAATTTTCTAATTTAAAATTTTATTGCACCATAAAAAAAGTGATGTGAAAAAAATTCCGACATAAAGTTTCGCTACAATGTATGATGGTTACAAGAGCTTATCATAAATTCCTGATAAGTGTTACAAAGTCATGTGCTCTTACCAAAGGTGTTAACGAGAAAATCCTCGTTTATATTCATTCGTTTAACTCACACTTACTTTATCTCTCTGACGGTGTGATTGATTATTAATATTAATGATTATGTACATACGTGTTTACGAAAACGTCAGGAGAAATTAGCGTCGGACAAAGTTTGTGTAAGTAATGATACTCTCTTGAAAATATAAGTTCGTCGTTTAACATGTTCTCTCTGTGTGAGATGGCAATCTCACTCAAATTTGTGCACAGGACTAAGAATAAATAACGTTAATGGGTATGATATATTCAGCTTAAAATAAAATTGTAATGGTTTCTCTTCATCCTAACATTAGTTTAAATGTAATTAGTATAATATTTTTCAATTTCCCTTTCATTTTAAATACATATAAAAATATATATTTTTTTCAAAATTACAATAATAATTTAAATTGCAGTTCAATCTTTGACTAATGTATCGTTTTAAAAGAGGTAAGCCTGCATACTTTTCCTCGATCGTTAAGCGATTCATTTACCAACATTACTAGCAAAAAGTGCTACCGCCGTATAAAATTATCCAATAACTTAATGCTAGAAACCATTCATTAACGCAATCTGTTATTTGTTAATCGTTACGGACTGGTAGCTCCGAACTCTGAAGCGGGACACAGCCTCGTTTTAATGAATCATTTGTGTTTTGTCGTTAGAAAGGCGACCGATAATCGCATTTCCACTCTGAAAATTGCGCGGCTGTTACTTATTTAAAAAGCTTAATGGATGGTTCGAATTTTAATACCAATATAATAACTTAATCCAGCCGAATAGTGCAACAAAGCCGTAAAGTGCTTTAAGCTAAATTCAGGAGAATTCGAAGTAAGATAGAAGTACAATTACGTATTTCTCGAGAGTATCATCGGTCGATTCGCTGCATTGGGAACTTTCAAACAATTTACTTTCGTCAATGCATTATTCTACGTTAATTAAGATAAATGAGATTTCGAAATTGATTAGTTTTGTATGCAAAATGATGCAAATTCGAGCAGCTTAAGAAGCTTTAATTTAATTATATAAATCTCCTATATTCGTACAAAGTCTTACAAAAAAGAATTAAATGCTAATTTAAATCTTCAGCATGATACATTTTCAAAGAACAAAGAATTATAAACCCAGTAAAAAAACATTATTATTCTGCCCATTGCAAAATCAATCGTCCGACTACCGAAAAAAAATTTCATTCAATCTCATGCAAAACTCATTCACTCAGCCGCCTCGCTCGTCCCCGCCAAACCTCCGAGATAAAGTCGCGCCTCGCCGCAAGAACGCTCACAATCTCCCCCAGAAAAACGGCAGCAGCTCCGATCAACGAAGCGCGAATCTCGGTGCGTCAACCTTCCCTCCGATCGGAGAGCCAGCAAAAGCGGGACAATAATCCGCGCGGAGTGTCGCCCCGGCGCTTTTATTCCGCCTCCAACTTGCGCTCGCTCTTTACGTAAGCTCGCGGCCGCTGCGCCCCGCGAGAGAGGGAGAGAGAGAGATATACACTTTCACGTCGCGGATTTTTTAGCAGCGGCATTGTGCGCGGCGTTACAGTAGGCGAGATGCGGAGCTCTCGGTGTAACACCGCGTTACACCATTATGGGGCTCGCTGTCGCGTTTACTTTTTTTTTACGGACGTGCGTGTAATCGCGGCTGATGTCTTGCTTTGGAGGGGCTGCTAATTTTCCGGATTCGCGGGTTCCGCGAGAAGCGACGATTTTCAGTCGAGTAAATAAACGAATGATTTAGCGCTGCTCCCGGGAGTCTTGCAGCCCACTCTCGGAGAGCTAATGATTATTGTGTGAACATTTCATGCTTCAATACGCTTTGCATACTTAGCACACTTTACGTAACGCGTTCGTGTCATCTTGGAAAAATGAACGGACACAACAAGCGACGTCTGTTCGGCTCAAGTCTGAAATAATTTACAATGTTCGCCGCAACGTCCGCTAATGGAACTAATGACGTCGAGCCGCTCTTAATAAACTAATGCAAAATTTTCGCGCGAATCGCCGCTCATTTCGCACCGTATTTTCATGGAGGATAAACGTATATATCGTTCGGTGTATATATACGTTGCAAAGCGCGCGACATAAACGAGCGCTCGAAATTCATTAATATTCAACGATTGTTATTTTTCTTACGCTTTAATAGTTCAAGTGGCGAAGATGTAATTGTATTTTATTTTCATACTTCGACGCATTGTTAAAAGCCGGCCTTACGTAACTCACTTTTGCGTCACGTGCAGCGGCGATAAAACAAATTTTCTTCTTAATATTTCATCATCAAAAATTGTACATTACAGCGCCGCTAATTGCGAGTTCAGCATTGAAAACAGAAAAAGCCGGTAAACCGCGGCGTTCTAACCACTTCTGCATTTCCCCCGCAGCCCCCGTCGATAAATAACTTTTTATTAATCGTTTCAGACTCCGATCACCTTTCCACCGAAAGGCGCACGCAAATTTTCAAAAACTTCTCACGAGAATATACTTATACCTCCAATTACCAAGTAATTGAAAAAAAAATTCTCCTAGCCTAAAAGCACGCGTTACATATTGCGTCAGGCCCATAAATCAATCGCGTCGCGCGAATATCTCATCCCGGCTTCCCACCAGCGGCGAGCACGTTGAAAAGCCCCGAAGTGACAGTCCCAGCGGCTCATCCCACCCGCCTTAATTAATTCGACTTCGCGCGTATTCTTAGCCGCGGCAAATCGCTCGCGCCAAAAATTCCAGTCCCTACCCAACCCGAGCGGGGCATTGTGTGCGCCGCCGCCGCCGCCGCCGCCGCCGCCGCTGTACTCCGCGCTGCAGTGAGTGGCGCGAATTCCAAAGCGAGCGCTCGCACGTGGCGGCAACCGGCCGATCTTGATACACGCGCATATATGCACCAAGCGACGTTCTATAATAAGAAGTCGAGCCAGCTCTCTCGCGCCGTAAGCGAGGAAGCAACAGTGTGGCGCGCTTATTCGCGGCTTATTAGCCGGGATCGTTTGTCCGAGGAGATAAGCGAGCTGCTAATTAGGCGCTCATTCGAGTTTTTTCTTTTTAAGCTCTTTCGAAGGGCCTATTGACGTTATCTGGGATTGTTGGATATTAGAGAGATGAGAGACAGTTTTATTTGATAATTAAACGTGAGACTTTGTTCGTTAGTAAGTCTTTTATCAGTTTTTATTTCATAGAAAAGATGGAAAGTAGGCAAAGCTAATTTTTGTAAAGGGGCTTGTTGAAAGAATGCACCGACTGCGGGCAAATCTTCGAACTGAGTAAGCAGCTTTGAATTATGACCCGAAGCAAGAAAATTTTCAACGCGTCGAACTCCACCGTAAATTAACTTTCGCACACTCCAAGCTGAGTGATGACTGCTTGAAGAAAAATTTGTATACACAGTTTTCTGCGACAACATTGCTTTTGTCCGTGTAAGCGGCATTTTTATGAACTTGGAAAAAAAAATCCATAAAATTCATTCGCAATCGAAAATTCAATTTTCTTGATGAAATAACGTTATTCATCGGTCCAACGCTCCAATTATGGTACATTTAATACGTTGCGAAAGCTCAATTACGATGTTTTACATAAATTACGCCTAGAAAGATCCATATTAATCGCATAATTAACTGTATCGCGTTAATCCGTGTCGATCTAAACCTGTTTACTCCGGCGTAATCAACGTGCAATCACTCCTGCGATCGCGAGGATGAATTATAATACCTCACTTTATAACCTAAACGTTACACATACAATTTTCGAAACTGTCATTTTCCAACGCGGAAACGGGCGTCGCGCACTTATGACTATTCTTACGCCTTGGACAAGCCCCTTTGCAGAAACAAACGATTCATTTCGGCCCACGCGATCCAGCCAAATCGAGCGCGGCCCGCGAGTTTACCGAATGCATTTGCATACACCGTCTAATATTATACCCTCGCGTACAAACTCGCATTTCAGATTTTCGAATCGGAGCGTACTTTTGCCGGCGCGCGCGCTGCATTTTTGCAGCCGAGAGCCGCGTTGTTGCGCAAGAGCGCGGCGGCCGAAAATCGCCGCGGCCGATCGGAGAATCATCGATAGTCCCGTTGCGTTATCTATCGGTGCAGCGAGTCCGTGTGCGCGGGGAACGTCTATATTTATACAATCGCTTAATAAGATCTTACTCAATGCAGGCGCGCGCGCGCGCGCGTGGAAGAAGGAAACATTGTATAAGAGTCGCTAATTGATGCAAAATTTATTCCGCGCGTACACGGTATCGACTGCGGCGTGGAAGCGCGCGGAGGATCGACACGTGAATGATTTTTAATTTCCTGGCGCCACGTAATCGCGGCTGGCAAGGCTAGGAAGGAGAGGAACGCCGAGGAGAAAAATTGCAAGCATTTTTATCGAGAGCTAAATAATTAGCTAAAAATTATTTTGTCAAGTCTTCGTGCAGTGGTTATTGTCAAAAAGCTTAAAGACCTTTTAAAATAAATGGGTTTTGCTAATTTTACAATTTTTAAAGAACTTCCACTCTGCTTGCACAATAGATAAACGAATTCTTAACCCAGAAAAAAAAGTCAGAAAAGACTCTCTCAGTTTCCCACGCTCTTTTTCGCTCCGAAAGCAACGGCTCGCGCCTCTGAAGTATTACCCCACGCTGCAAAATAGTCAAATTAGAAAACTGAGACAATCAACACAAAGCGTTGTAAACTACATATTGCGAGAGAGGGATAGTCGCCGCCGCCACAAGTCATAAAGCGCGGCTCGCGTGTGTATCGCGGCCACATCCTCTCTCTCCGACTCTGCCATGTGTCTCAGCTGAAATTGGCCGCTAACGCAAATGTGCTTCTGCGAACAGAAAAGGGAGTCGGCCAATTAGTTAAATGGCGCTCCTCGCCTTTGAAAAACTTGTGCTTTAATTTCGCTGCCGGAAATGCGGCGCAGCTTTCGGAGATGTTTATTTGAAGACGATGCTGATGCAAGACGTAAGCGAAAAAGTAAACTTTTACCATTGGCAAGCGTGTCAGTTTTGAGATTTGGATTATTCAAAGTATTAAAAGTTGCAGTGGCTCAGAAGGCACTTTTACTTAAGAGAAGTCTAATTCTGTAAATCCAGTACACTTCGTCTCAGCGTTCGATTAATCCAACTTGTTGAAAAGCTGATTCAAGAGCAATTACTCAACGACTTTTCTCCTTGTGATTCCTCTGAATTACAATGATAGATTGAGTGATTAAAGCATTAGTAATAAGTTAATAACAGTGTGATAATTAATACGCTTTTTTATTACTGTTATAAGTAATATTTCTAGTATTCTACGGCGAAGCAAATTTTGGTAAACAATAAAGCTGTGTTTATAAGCTATTTCTCATTCTCTCTGCCGCGTGTGCAATTTTCGATTATATTATAAAGCTATTAGTTGATTCCAAACAGAGATTTCTTAAACCTCGATGATGTAACCTTTCAAGATTACGTCAATACTCTCTAATTAACCTATTCTTCATTTTCGCGGATAGTTTTAAGATCTAAATTTATACGTAACGCGATTTGGAAACCATTTATGTAAATCTGATTGAAATTGACGTATTTGAAAACTTTACCTAATTACTTCACTTTCAACCAATTAAGAAATTTTAAGGACGATTGCAAAAAAATATTAAATCAGGTATTCATTTAAACGCCTTTCAAAAAAGTTTAACTTCCTTCGTCTAATTTATTGTTATTTGTTTTAAACTTATAGCAAACAGTTTCCATTTGACCGCACAAAATGTAACTTACAGTACTTTCTTTTGAAATAATGAAAGATCAATCAACGATTATTTATACAACCAGCTGCAGAAGAAGATAAAGTCTTAAGTGAATGTGTCTTCTTAAAATCTAAGCATTAAGCACACAAAAAATATAGCAACACGACTCCTCGGCTTGATTGCGCGGAAAAATTGCAATAAATCTTCTAGTATAAGCGAACACTCTCCGGGTTCGATCCTCTATCTTCCAATACGATCGCGATCGCTTTGATTTATGCCAATCGCTCCGTTTATATACATTTACACGGCGCGTCCGCCTCTTATGTTCTATATTTTCCTTATTGCAGTATGCCGTGTACTACTTTTTCTGATTTCAGCAAGTCCCTATACAAGCATGTTTCTAGAAATGTGCTTTTGAGGTAACTCACCTGCACACAAGCGAATTCATTGCGACAAAGTTCTGCTTTTAGATTTTACCAAATTAACAACAATTTTTCAACTCTCTCAGTTGGTTATTTTACGAATACTTTGAAAGTAGGTCCTTCGTGTAGGAGCGATTTTAAAATATAACCATAGAGGATGACTAATGATTACATTCAAAAATCTAGTTTTACTTCTTAGATTACCAAACACTATTTCCACAGTTCTCCCAATCTCTCTCTCTAACTTTTCAATATAATCTGAAAATTACAAAATTTGCTAACGTAAGAGTTACGACTATAACGTAATCAATTACATCTTAGTTCGCCGTAAATCACTATAACGGCGAGCCGGCCAATAAAACAAAGCACCTCGAGCTACGCGTCAACGTTTTGGCATTGGATCCCGGAAAATTCGCGGTGCATAATAGGCGCGTTACACACACCTCTTATCGGCGAGTGATCGATAACGGGCTCCTCCAGCCTATATATATATATCGGCCGCGTCTATAAATCCATTCCGGCGGCGTGCCGCATAACGAAAGCTCGCGCGCCGCATTATATCGCGAAACCTCTCGAGGGGGAGCGAAATTATTACGACAATCGCGCGCGCGGCTGTCGATTATGCAAATGGCGGGGAGAGCGCGCGAGGTAACGCCCGGCGCAACGATTGCGACAAACCAATTACATTCTCCTGCGCGGAGCCGAAAAACCTCAGTGCGAAATCGACTGTTGCTTTACCGGACGGATTTTGCAAATTTTTATCTACTGCCTACTACTGTATTGGGTGCGAAGGAAAGTGCTTTGTTTTGCACCCTTCGGTTGAGTGTACTGAAATTAAAGCATTGAAATATGGAAATTTTTTACTTTTTTTATAATGAAACTTTGGTTGAGACTGATGCAAATCTACATTAATTAAGAGCTGCTTAGAAGCGCCAATAAAACGTTGAATTTAATCAACAAATTTTCAGCTCGATTGAATGCTAAAATACGTATTAGATTTTTCATAGTAGACAATTTTATCGATGCAATATATTTAAAAAAAAAAGCAGTATTTACCCTATTTTTACTGCAAAAACGCTAATTTGTGTAATGAAAGGTGATATTATGTAACAAAGTCGCCGAAAAACCGTGTCTTATGTGAAAATAAAATTTTTATTGAGTACGAAAAGTTTTTTACTTGTCTATTTCTATACTCGTTTCATTCCTGTAACAATCACCAATCCTTTCTCTTTCTTAAATATTAGTTAGAGGTAGATATCCTGTTTGCAAAATTCGGGTCGTAGAAAATTTATTTATAACTGCCTAAAAACTGCTTTATTTACTCGCGAAAATTTCGTCAAAACCAGTATTTGTGAAATCCTCATTACCATTACAGAGGTAGATTGCGTTTAGAATAGTATCTAGTTCATGCCCGTTTTACGCAATCAATCAGGAAAGTGAAAGGGACTAGGGCATCAATAATAACACCAGAGTAGAATTCTATTTTATTAAAAGATTTACGAATAGGCGCACTGCACGCTAAACGTTTTCACATTTTTTCAGTTTACCGCAGGAATTTTAACCGACTTTATGATCCAGAAATGTCACGCCATTTTAGTAGAAGTACATAAGGTACAATAAACGTTAAAACTGTCTTGTTTGAACTCACAATGTATACCACTTACATGTGGATGAAATTTATGTTAGGATCAATTACAATCAATGTTTACATAGGGAAAGAGAAATTTCGACATCGACGATTTAAATTCCTTAAGAATTATAAATAATTCGATTTTTTTCAATTTCAGCATTGCAAATGCTGCGTAATTTACGCTTTTTATACAAAGGAAACGGAGAAAACATACAGTACCACGCCTTACTATAAAACAATGGTCAAATGTTTCTTTTGGGCAGTGGCATCAATCAGCGCGCCACACTTCGCGGCGTTACATTTCGTCACCGGCAGGACGTTCAAGCGGCGCTTTGTAGCTTCTGGCGTTACGTCAAGATTTCTCAACTTCCGAAAAGGTTCGCAAGAACGGAAGATGACCTGAACTCACTTTGGGTGTAATACTTCGGTGTTTTCTCTGAAATAAAAAAAAAAGAATGTCTCGGAGCAAGTTTTTGCAAAGCGACGTTTTATGAAGAGATTTTTCAGTAGATAAGAAATTTCATTTTTCTACTTTTTATTATCATTCGTAAAAAAAGGCATCTATTCAAAATTTCTCAAGTTCTTCAATGATCTTAGCCATTCTAACGATTCCAAAGCCCGATAACACAAATCTTAACTCTAAAGTGCTATCTGCAAAATCCCGGCAGAAAACAAAGCACAAAACTCTGAACTCGATGAAAATTCAGGAGTACGTACAACGCAATACGGATTGCCAAAAGTATCCGTACTTGCCATTCGCTTTTTTTCTCGATCCCAAACTGTATATACTCCGTCCCCCCGCCGACAACGTAATTCAGGTGACTTTAACGATTGCATTTGCGCAACGACTTAAAAATCGGCGCATAGAGTTCGCGACTCCCCCGGCTGCCGTCGCGCGCGGAGAGACATTATCGAACTGACATTACATAAATCCGCGCCAGACGCGAAAAGCCAACGCGCCGAGACAGAATTATGACGAGTCGTGCGGTTGCGTTCGCGTTATTGCTCGCCCAACCGCACCGCCTGATTTATGGGGATAAGCCGCGCGGCCGCGGCTGCGAAATATTGGCAAAAGTCTGAAGTTCAATGAGATTTTTGCTTTGGATTTAGCGATTTTCCTGTATCTTTAAAGTGATGAATCATTTTGTAATGGTTAAAATTTTAATAAAACAGTGATTATTCAACGATTTAGTTGTTGGCATTTAATTTTGAAAAAATATGACCTAAATCAGTCTAGAAATATGTAACAGTAATCTTGTTACAAGCAGACTAGTTTTTGGACAGTTTTTTGTTCAATAAGCTGTTAAGTGACCTAACCCTTGTTGCTATGTGCATAACTAGTTGCTTTTGGCCTAATACTGTAACGTAATGCTTTATCTCTTTTTCTTACTATTTTGCATTACGCAGTTTTTGTTTATTACGTTATATATTACAACATCGATTTTACTCATTAGCTTTACATTGACTTATACGAGGTAAATAAACTGTGAAATGCTCAAATTTTTTGTCCATCAAGTCAAGCGAGAGGCAAAAATCTTGTCATTAATCTTCTAGGTGCATAAGACACTAGATAATCTTTTTGGAGTTAGAAACGATGATTAATTTCTTAAAAATAATTTAACTTAGAAAAACTTTTTTTTTATCTATACATGATAATTTTTTATATAAAAAGATAATATTTTTTTATTCGAATTTGTTTGAAAACAAAATCCACCGAAATTAGGTTGAAATTAAATTAGCCTTTAAATATTCAAATCGAAGCTCTCGCAGTCTTTAAATAGACAGGACGAAAGGAATTCGATCCAGCCGTCTGGACGTAGACCCCAAAAAACTTCGGCCGTCTGAAAGCGCATTTCGCAGAAAAAGGACATTCGCAGTGTCGGTCTGTCAGATGCAATTAATTGCGACCCACCTCGTAAGTTTCGACGGCGCATCGTCAGCGAAGAATTAATAAATATCATAGTTATACGAGCAAAAAGTGGCACGTTCTTAAATGTACGTATTTTATTTTATTACTTACATCTTATCTTGTTTGTTAACGGTTCGAGTATTTGAGATTATGTGCAGTGATAACGTGAATTTGTTTAAAATTTTTCACAATTTATATGTAGGTAAAATATTGTTATTTAACGTCTATCGTGGAATTGAATAATTTGATGATTTAATGAATGTTACGCATAAATTACAACTTGTTGCAAACGTACTTATTTTATTTCAGTTCTCTAATCGCCTTTAATCGTAATCATTAACGTAACATTGCCAGAATTAAATTAAGAAACGATTATGTACTAAGAAACTGCTGTTTAAAATTAGAGTACGTTTATGTGTTATAATGTACTATTCATAGACGTTCGTTATGCTAAAAATAATTTTTAAAATGTGCGATAACGCAGTTAAATTTAAAAATATTAAAACTTTCATGTGAACTTTTTTTGCGTTTACCTTCTGCCCATATTAAATTTACTTTTTCGAATTTTAAAATGTCTTTATATCCTTGATGACATCAGAAACTACGATAGTAATACACTTATAAAAATACTAATAAAGAATAATACAACGCAGCTTTAAACAACATTAAAACTAACAATAATTTATGTAGCTACGTACGTTAAACTTACTCCTCAGCGTATCCATGTAAAAAAAAAAAAAAAAAACAGGCCAGACACCGTCAGGTTTCTAAAAAACGTTCGCTCCTTCCGAGAAGACAAAAAGGATATGGGGGATCGATCGGGGCATATAAATTTAGCACGGCTCGCGCGCTTTTACGGACGCAGCGAAGGACAAAAGGCCTCGAAGGAGCTCGATGGGAAATGGTCTCGAAAAGAGAGCGACGACGCTCATTAAAGTTCCCCCCCGATGTCGGCCCCGCGTATATCTATATATAGACCGACGTCGGAAATCGATAGATTCACGGTCACGCGCTCGCGGAGAGCAGCCTCATTACGTAAGGAGAGCCGAGCCGAGCCGCCGCCGCCGACTGCAGGACGTTGGCTCAGGCCGGTTTATCCTTCAAGGCGAGACGGCCGATTCCGGAGAATCTCGCTCTCGAGATGCAAGCTGCTCTTTCTCGGTTTTTCGGCTGTTTTTTTTTTGCTGGCTTCTGGCTGCGGTGTCCGCCGATGGAGTGTGCGGCATGAATGAGCGGCCTGGCGAAACGATGCCGAAAATTGAGTCAGCACAGTCGGTTGTTTTGCCGGCTGATTTAAACTCTTTCTTTCGGGTGCGATGCATTGAAGAAGAAATAATTGCAAATTGCAGATGGTATTCATTTTTGAAAAGTTTGTTTATTTATTGATCGAAACATTATTTTTCAATTGTTGATTCAGAATAATGATTTCTTGTAAGTTAAAAATAAAAAAATTTTTAAATTTATGCGAGGACATTTTCCTTTTTAACGTTGTAAGGAAAACAATTAGGATAATTGAACTCCTCCTCAGTTTCTGTATTCATGTACTTAACGATTCGCAATTATCGTTAAGCGCAAAGAATACCTTTAGAAATTGCGCGAAGTGACTATAGAAAGAACGACCGCAAAATTTTATAACCTCCGACTTCATTTCAAATATTATCAAGTTGCGGCGTGCAAAGAATTCTTATCCCCATTAATCATATAAACAGTGCAACAAAAGTGAAAACCTAATAAATTTAATTTTGAAAGTATATATCCTTTAAAAAAAGTAATAATATGAATTACTTATATTATTTCCAAAAGCTCAAAGCTAACAAAAGCAGCAGCGACTATCATTGCGCAATGGGAGCCAGAATGCATAACAATCATCCCGCGACTCCTCTATACGCATTCCATCGGAACAATGCGAAAAATCAAAGCGAAGGAACGCGCAGGTGCCAATGCTCAAACGCGATTCAGAGAAAAATAATGGCTCGAGTTAACGTCTGCGAGAATTGCGCAACGTCTAGGACGCGCGTCACCAGACTGTGTGCACGGCGATCCGTCTTGCGGGGCGCGCGACAAATGAAAAATCGCAGGCGCGCTCCTTTGAATCCTCTCCGAGCGACTGCGCGACTGAATGCACAACGGCGGCGCGGAATAAAAGGAGGCTCTCTCTCGCGCGCCTCGCTAAAGTGCCGCCAATTTCGCGCGCGCGCGCGCGAACAGATTATTTTGCAATTATGCTAAGTGCGCTCGCGCGCCGCTTATGGAAGGAGGCGTTAATCGACATTTTGTAGGTCGCCGGTGTAAAAATCAGCGGCGTATTATTTATGATCCGGCGCGCGACAATGTTCCCGATTGCGCGCGAAGCGTCGCCGAGGCCTCTTAAAATAAATCAAAGGATAATACAGAGGCGGAGAGGTGTGCGCGCATTGACTGTATTCTCCGAGGAATTAAATTACCACTGCGTTATCGAACGTGAATATTATCGTAAATAGTAAGAAATTACGGCGGAGACTGTAGGCGGCGGAACGGAGAAATGAGGAATCGGTGTCCTCCTCTCGGAGCCTTCTTGACTATTCAAGCGTGAAACGAATTTCCCAGTGGGGAAGTGAAAAATCATAATCGTGATTAATCATTAAACTAAGGTATTAAGCATTGACCAATGGCTACTCTTCTAGAAAGTAGAACAGTTTTCAATAAAAATTACTCGACTAGTGTAAGTATAAATTAAACGTACAATTCAATGTGTACGTTGACTGTATCGGCGTAAACTTACCTCCCCCCTGCAATTAAACATTAATTCTTAAGTAACTTCGATAAACAAAGGATCTACAGAAACGCGTATTCACGATTTTGTAACCGCAGAGAAGTAAGACTCCATCGCCGCAATCTCGCAAATCAGAGCCGATGTAAAAAATAATAGCCCCCTGCAACGCGGTCTAATAACTCCTCATTTCCATAAAGAGCTGCCGAAAATCCTTAAATCAACCCAACCCGCGCATTCCTCCTCACCCCTCCCACCTCTCTTAGTTAACGCCCAAGCCTTCCTCTCATTGTTCCCCCAATCACACCCAAAACACTCGCAGCGACGGCAGCATTTGCGCAAACAGCTCGCGAAGGGATATAGGAGAAAAAGGACTCGCGGTGCGCGCAGACGAGCGTATTATACACACACGCCCCCCTCGTCGGTTAACCGCGAGGTGGTGCGCAAGTATAATGCAGGCTCGCCGGCTCGGTTTCGTCACTGCGCGCCCGACAATGGAAATGCGCATGAAAGGTTACGTATTTCCAGCCGCCGCCGCCGCCGCCGAGTTATGAAATACTCTCGGGCAGGGCGCCGAGCTCTAGGCCCGATTTTTGCGCTCCTCTGTGTGCGTAAGGAGCCTTCTCCGAGGGGAGACGAGTCCGCGACGTTCCCCCGAGCGGCTTTTGACGACGGAACGCGGCGCGTGGGCGCGGATTGGAGAGCGGAATATGAGAATGTGCAGTTGGCTGAATGAACGCGAATGAAAGGACGAGGAGGGAAGGTGGCTTTTGATCGCTGGGAGGCGGCGAGACGTATTCTAATTTTAAAAAAAGCAGGTGCGAGCGTTATGGAATTGAACGGCCGATGATAATATTGAGCTGATTATTATGTGAACCGAAGAATTTCGATTTAATAATGGGATCATTTCTCGATGGACACACCTCCGATCTTTCAATCGTAAATCAATCATGGGAATTAAAAGTAATAATCAATGCATGATTTCCATAAATATCGCAACAAATTCGCTATTCTTGAATCGACGGCGAGGTGTACGTCTATTTTAAAATAGTTTTTTTTCTATATGTATAAATACAAAAAATTATATCTTTTTATTCGAGCTCACTTGTAAATTGACTTGATCCGCAATGTCTAATGAATACTGTATTGAAATAATCTTGGTCAGCCGAGCCTCTGAAATTCCTTTCAACTCTTGCTTTATCTATGCAGTAAGCGACATTTAAATGATAATTCTTTGGCATTAAAAAAAAACTTCATTTCAGCCATTAAATCTTTTCCATTCCGAATCAGAATTAAAATATTCTTTGCAAACGCTTCATTCCCCGTTAGGTCTAATACCTAAAAATTAATGCACAGCTTATAAAGAGTATCAAACGCCACTAACTATAAATAGTAAAGGTAGTAAAAGATGTTCCACCTTACCGCGACGAGCCATGTGTCTTCTGTTTTTAAACCGTTAAAATTGAGATACGAGGCGTGTAAATTTATACCTACAAAACAAGCCATATCGTGCATATAAAGTAAATAAGTTCGTGATTAACTGATGCTAACGCAGAGAATAAATACAGACAAAAAGTTAATTATTCGTAATTGATGTCGTGTTTTCTGCTCTGGCCCACGCACAATAAGAACTTCAACTCCAAATAAATTCTGAGTTAATTTATGATATCCTTTGTGGAGATACACTTACGGCAACTGCGGTCATTAGTTTAGATTAAATTAAACAATATTATGGGGTATTAAACTTCCTCTTCGGTTAAACGAAATTTCAAAATAAGCTTTTATTTATTCTTCAATTTAAAATTTAATGCACTCCATAAGTTAAATAATAGGCGTTCGGCCAAGACGAAATAAAATTCTAGAATTTCACTTAAAACAAATAAAATATGCGAATAAAAATATTGCTGTAGTCTAAAAACCGTCTTTAAAGAAAAACATCAATATACCCGTCTGATTGCAATACGTATTCGTCTCACTCAACAGTCTACGGCAAAATTTTTGCCTGTGGTCTTAACCTTGACACACATCTGCAAAATACTCGTTTTTTTTTCTGTCTGGGATTGACTAACAGAATCAAACTGGTAGTATTCTGGACTCGAAACTTCACTTTAGTTTTACAATTGATCAATTTTTTTGCGAAAGAAAACACATCATTTGAGCATCTCGAAAGGAAGTTATTGAATCAAGTCATATAAAAAGCATGAATCATTTAAATCGACGTATGCTACGATTTATTTCAGCAAATCCATTCGCGTTGTATTCGCACAAACCTAATTGTGTAATCGAACGTTACGTACTGAAATGGATGATTACTGGTTTATATATCAAGTTTGCTCAATCTTATTTAAATAGTATTTATAAGTATTCCAACATGCTTTCTGTGGTATAACAATTAAGACTTTTTAATGAAAAAACTATTGCTAGAAGAAATCCAACCATTCTTTCATAAAAAAAAACTTTTCCATCTTATTAAATAAACAATTTTTCAGCTTCTGCTTACAAACAGTTTGAAACTTTTAAACTGCAAATAACAAACAGTGACTAAAAATGCAAAAAGCTCATATCTCAAAGACACTCGCGTCATTTGTAGCCCGAAGCTTCCCTCGCGGCAGCAGCGTCCGTCAGACTAAGTAGCCAGCAAGAAAGCGCTTGGCGCATCCGGTCAAAGACTCTGGGCGAGAGTCGCGGAGGAAACGGCGCGCGAAAAGCGTCGTAAAGTATCCGCCGCTCGAAATCTGCTACAAGTAGCTTACCACGCGCCTGCCTCTCTAATTTTAACGTATATACGCAGGGCCTATGGGCATAAGGAGACCGAAGATTACGTAAACGTCGCCGTTTTCTCGTAAATCTCGCCGCGAGTTTGTACACACGTATAAGCCTGCGCGAAAAAGAATGCCGAGAGAGAGAGAAGGGCGCCCGGACAGACGTAACTAGAACTGACGCTTGGCCGAGGCTGATTTTCCGGAACGAATTCAGAGTGGCGAATTGGCGGAGAGGTTCTGCCTTCTAGGTTGGGAAGAAAATGAGGCAGTTTTTTTTCATTTGCAAGATTAATAAGGTACATTTTGTAATTGCGCACGATTGTTCTTATACATTAGAAAGAAACAAGAACTAGTGAACTACGAAGACTTCCAGAACACAAAGAATTTCAAATAGGACTATAATTAGTGGCCTACCTTTGTTCTGCGAGTATCCCCCTTCATTGCGTGTATTTTCGTTTGCAAGAAAAAGAATCGAGGAAATTTTACAATCCGCAATCGAACTTTTACAAATGTATTCCATGTTAAGGTATTTCTCAATCTGCCCGAGTCAACGCGAAATGAAATAAATAAGACTTTTAGCCTCGAGAGGGTGGAAGCGTTACTTCAACCAAGTTTTATTCTTATTTATTTCGCCACACCAGACCTCGTCTGGGAGAAATCGAAAAATATACCAATACCGCCGAATATTAACATTCCAATTCAAGCGAAAAATGAATCTACTTTTGCTCTTCTAATTTTATAAATGCAGTTATGTTTCATCTATTTGCGCCACCCCATAGTCTTCATTGCTATCGTTACCTAAATACTAAGTCAGGAATAGCATTTATGTTCCGTCATATCTTTCAGTTTTAATGATACCACATTCGAAGAATTCGCTCTTCGCTTAACGCGCGAGGTCATCCAACTCTTTAATAACTCGAATTTTCTTTCATCCCGCCATACAGACAATTCAAAAAATTCGATCGTGAGAAAACTTTTTAACAATCGTTCCTCGCAGAAGCAGCAGCAGGCCTCTCCTCGCCGAATCTCCGCAGAACGTGACGAAACCGACGCGCGGTTCCATTATTACTTAACCCAACGACTCCCTCGCCGTTGGAATTCCAACGAGCAACGAGCAATATTTACCTTTTTATGCCCGTCGGCGCGCGGCACTCGTCACTGCACGATCGCGCACAATGAAAATTACGGCGCTCCATTGAGGTATTACCCCACAACCGCAGGCGTAACCGATTAATCGAGCGGGCCGGCGTAATTAAGATTTTATAAAAGCGGGTAATAATTAGATAATCCTCGCGTGCGCCCGCGCGCGCCATATTGACACGTAACAGCCGAGGCGAAAGGTGTGTGCGCGCACATTTTCGGCTGACCGTGACCCGCTTCGCGTTACGCAAGAGGCGTCGTCGGCTTCTCTCCTTCTCTCGGCCGATGGGTTATCTTCTGAATTATCCTCCTTGAGCGCCGCGAAAGAGACACTCTCGGACCTTCGGCTTCTGCGTGTTTGCTCCGCGCCAACGGGCCGACGACGTTGCAGAACAGAAGTGTGCTTACTCTGGTGATTGGGGCAAATATTTGAATCCTGATTTAGAGAGTCGAGTCGACTTGCTGGTTCGCAAGATTTTCAAAAGGATTCGATCGGTCCATGGGGGGTGGGGATGGAGGTTTATGGGTTGCTGCTATTTTGGAATTGCGAAAATTCAAATGGAAGTGCTTGTTACGTAAGTCGTGCGCAATAAAATTAGTTAATAATTATCTCATTTTACTATAGACAGATATTATGTGAACACTGACGGTTATGACCTCACACTTTAACGGTCACGTGATTGCTAACTCGATTTGGTGCCGTTCAGACGCAATATATTCATTTAAACTGAATAAAAAATTTTTTCGAAAAATAAAATCATTTCGTTGTTTCAAATGACAACATAATTAAACAATGATCTTTTATAATAGACTATACGACACCTTAAATCGAGATATAAATTCGTTAAGCATCTTTACCCTTTTTCTTACTAAAATTGCACCTAATTACTTACTAGCGAATGGTCTGAAAAAGCGAGCCTACGAAACCGTTGCCGCTCGAGCGCGCTGCGCTTAGGTAAACACTTATCGCGGTAAAAAAAGGCATCTCAGTCCACCCAATTAGGAGCTAAACGGCCCGGAGGCCCATTAAAATGCGATAATAAACCGAGAGAGCCACGGTGACGAAAGCTCAACAATCTCCTCAGGATCTGTAGAATTGGCAATGAGATTCTTTTGATTTCGTACAAGCCCTTACGTAATCTGCCCCCCGTTCCCCCTCCCTCCCGTCACGGCGATCCAATTTAGTTCGCGCACCGCGTTTTCCCGCCGCGCGGAGATTTTCGCAATAATTCCAGCAGCTCGGCGCAGGAATCTGTCTAATCTGGCAAACCTCAAGAAAATGCGCTGTATACATTTTGCGCGCGGCTCGACGTGTAAGAACGGTAGCTGTAACGGCGACCGGCGCGGTGCATTGCCGATGCGAATCACGCGTTCGCTGCCGATCAATGGCTGGATGTTGAATTTATTAGAATGGGATCGGGGTTTCGGAAAGGGCTGGGCGGGATTTTACGAGTGGAGAGGTGACCTCCTTTGGGAGTAGTAAACAAGCGAGATTGTAATTATAGAGTAATGGTGTGTGCTTTTATTTATGAGATTTGTCCTCTGAGAAAAATGTTTAATTGAGGCTTTTTTCCTCTAATTAATTTACATTTAGATCGCATTATAGTATTTCGGAAATGTTTATTGCGCTTAATTATTTAATTTTAGTAATTATTGATATATTCGTTTTCAATTCCGAAGATTTGCTATATTTATCCCATTAATTCATCATAATATTATAACGATTCTTCTTATATTTTTCAAAAGCAATATACTTTCACTTTTTCTGCTCATTGAAATTGAATTAAGGACAAGTTGTTTGGCAACAGAATGTTGGTACACAGTTTATGAAAGCCAAAGCATTTGAAATTTCAGTAATACGCAGCTTGTTCAATTGCAACGAATCAATTTAAAACAAAAAAAATATTACAAACTATCAAAAAAATTTCGTAGAATAAATACCGCTTTATTGTCCGAAAGAGGCCACAAACGTTTTTGGAGAGTATAAAAAGCTTGTATTTGAAACTGTAGAGTTCGCTAACACTCCATGTGAACTATTTTTACACAGGAAATCATAAGTTTCATCGACCAAGTTCAAGCAAGACCAATGAATTCTAAGAGCACAGATGGTTAAAATGATTAGGCAGTCATTGTTTTGGTTTGAAAAATTATTTTTTTCTATCGTTTGTATCAATTAATAATCATTTTTTAATTTTTCATTATTTTTGCATAATAAAAAAAAAGCCAAGAGATCGAACTGTATTTTAATTGAAATAGTTAGTTGCACTTTTCCCACAGTATAAAAAAAGTAAAACAGTTTCAAATAATATTATTACGTAATCTATAAGATAAGTCAACTGTTAAGTAAGTAGTTTTATAATGACTGTAAATCCAATAAAAAACCGTCGTCATATTCACCCCGAAAGAAGCATAAAACAATCGATCGCAAAAAAAGCCTTTACGAAATATTCCGTCGCCTAATTATTCCGCAATTACACAAATTCAACATTACCCAAGCGCTCGATGAATAAATTAGCAGCCACTCAAAAGCTACCATATATCCCGTGCAGCGCTTACCCAACGTCGCGCGAACGAAAAAACTGCCCCGAAAGCTCTACAAGCTCAAGAGCGCGCGAAAGCAGCAGCAGCAGCGGCGGCGCATGACCGAACTCGGCTTACGTCGCAACGTCTCTCTCGCGCGGGAAAGGCCCGCGGAAAAAAGGAAAAGAAAAAAGATCGTCGAAATTCGGACGAGCACGTGTGTGTCTCGAGTCGAACGACAACCGCCGGCCAGCGTATAGCCGCGCGCTCGGTGTAACACGTAATCGCGCCGGCATTACGCAACGGGCCGATATACCGGCGGTATACCCGGGGTATATACACGTGAGCCTCGCGTAACCATGTATCTCGTCGGCCGCCGCGCGCGAATGCCGAAGATTTCGCGAGGGGGTACATAAGGGACATTTTCTGGATTCCTGCGGGGAGTATAGGCATTTTTCTACGGAGGTGACGCGGCCGCTCTTTGCCGCGCTTTTTTCTCGGGGAGTCCGACGGGGAAGATCTCCGCGCGATTACGTCGAGAGCCGCTTTTCTCGAGCGTTGCTCAAATTGTAGAAATCGATTGGATTGCCGGGGCTAAGGAGCGCTGCCGGGCTCGAGCGTGTAATTGTGAATAATTGCTCTTATGTGCTTCTTAAACTTTTATCATTTTTATGTAATGCTTCGTCGGAGAGATTTTTAAGGAAGGAGATGTAGGCGACTAATCTTTCGAAGCGGCGTCAACTTTTACTCGCACACATTTGATGTTAAAACAAGTTAGCTGAAAACTGTTTGAAAACGTGACAGTTTTGATTCTAGGTATAATTTGCAGTGTAATCGACCTTGCTTCTTCGATGTTCAAACGTGGAACAATTTCTCGCAGCCTTTCTTTGAACTAAAATAACTTGATTACATGTACAGTGCACGACTGTATGTGACCTGCGCGATATGAATGGACCAATCTCTGCCATGTGAAATGGCTCACCAGATGTATACCATAATCTACAGTCTGTGACTTATAAGCTCCTGCGCAATATTATTTAATCCATAATTTAGACTCATAAAATGATAGAAAACAGTATAAAATTAACTGGATTATTTCTAAGAAAAGAAAATTTTCCGATACGGTGCAGGAAGTGCGTTCATTATTTACGAGAAGTAAGTTGTCAAAAAAGTAGAAAACCCAAGTGTAGCAATTTCCGGTGGGCCTACGCGCGACGCTGCCCGTAAGATCTAAATCAAATGATCTCCACGGATATACTTACGCCCACGAGGGAAATGAATTACACTGCAAAAAGTGTACTACACTGTTTTATGACTCGGGAGCATTGTCACGTTAAACGCTTTTTTGTACGCGCCAACGTCGTTTCTAAAACATATACATCAAATACTGTCGGAAATGTCGCGTTTCAACTTCCACAATTGTGAGAATCCGATAGATTTTTTTAACAGCTTTGTCAGTGGAGTCATAATTTTACACGAAAGCTTTTGCAAAGTAGATAAAAGTTATAAAAAAAATTCTTAGTAGCGTCGGTTAATGCACTCGATTAAGTGAAAACTACGCGTGAAGAAAGACGACCCGCTTCCATTTGTTACAGTTATACGCGTAGGGAATGAGAGTATCGTTAAGTAGAGAAACTCCTAAGCACAATTGCGGTATTTAAAGTAAACATGCATCGAGCGTAGGAGCGCGTGTATATGTAGGTGCGCTTCTTTTTGCATAATCGCATTACCGCGCCGCGTGACGTACTAATTGTCGACACTACGATGTCGCAGTAAGTGAAAGAGGAGGACTCCTTCAAACTTCTCGGAATGCTAGTAAATAAACTAGTAAATAAACAATGAAAGTGGTGTTACCAACTGTTTCTGAAATTCGAGTGTCTGCCTAAAATTAAATCGAGGTATACTTACAGGCAAAAATCTTAGTCTTTACACTTTTAAAATGGAATTACTTATCCGACAAAGTCTAAAAGAACAAGTTTACCAGTCATAAATTTGAAATCAATGCACCTGCCTTCCTCGTAACAATTCTCCCCATTAAAGTACCACGCAGCCCTTTCCCCCTCGGAGGCATCGAGACTTATACAGAGAGTCACTCGGGGGAAAAAAGCACGTGCGACTCGGTGTCGGATTGCGAGCTTGACGCACGCGGCCGACTCATCAAAAGCGAAGCGAGAAAACAATCCATCGAGACGAGCCGGACGCGCTGCCCCATGTAAGAGGCCAGTGACATAACTTGTTGTCGAGCGCGCGTCAACGAGACACGACACGCGCGCGCACACTCCTACAGGCCGCGAGAGCAGCTGGCAGCGACGTCGAGTATAGAAAAGCTCGGTGTAGTTCAGAATTGAAAAATCCCGCCGCCGCCGACGTCGCGAATCTGGATCAATTTTTTGAGACGCTGCCTTGCGCAACTTTGTTGCTAATTCAGCTTAATGGCGTTACCGACGATGAGGAAAACACGCCTTGAATGGCAATGTTTCGGGATTGGCTCGATTTGACGCTTCATTTGCGGAGCTAGAATCATGCCGAGTTATGGTATGATAATTCAGTAAATGGCTGCTTCGATCGGGATGATGAATGAGTGATAAATCAGGCGCGCACCATAATTATGTGTAATGCGAGAAACGCAATGCTACTTAGATGTGGAAAAACACGTGTTGCTCGGCGAAGAATTGATTAAGATTCAAATTTAAACATAGCACTGCGATCCTTGGGTAATCGCTGATACTAAATATGATTTACACTTTCATTCGCCGGATAGGTAGCAATTTATGGTGAGCAAAATATATTAGCTAAATCTCGTGCTGTTTTAGATTTAATCTACTAGATTAATATCGTTCAGCACACTTTTTATTACCATTCCGACTTTTATCCGTCGAATGTGCATTCATTCTCGAATTCCTAAAGAGCATTACATAAAACACGTTGACTTCGACAATGAAGCTGTAAAAGCATAATGCACGACTTCAAAGAAAAGCCAGGCACAAAAACTTGTCACCGTAGCCTCTTACCTTCTTCCCTCCAAAGCATCCCAACTCATCTTTCCCGACAGATACGATTCCAGAAATAAAAGCAAGCATACACCAGACGGTGTCTTCCTCGTGGCATCGGGCACGATATATGCATTTACCGGTGCATACTCCTCGTCCAAAACTGCGCTCGCGACAAGCTACTATAATACGACGAGGCAGACGCGGAACCGCGGCATCAAATGGAAGATCGTCGCATGGGACAAAGAGCGGAGGCTCATTTAACACAATCTGCGATTATATAAAGCGAGAGCGCGTATATGCGCACTGCTCTGATTCCCCGCGGGTTCTAGAAGTACGCATAACGCGACGGCGAGCCTGTCACGCGTCGTAACTTTTATATAAAGCCCGCGCGCGAGTGTCTGCGCCGCCGCTTTCTGTGTCATCCCGAGCATCGAACGTACAGGACATGTCGAATAAGTCAATGAAACGTACTTGGGGTGATTTAGAGCCGCCTCGAGGGTCCGCTGATCTCTGCTTCATATCGTTGCGCAGCTTTATTTCGTGCCACCTTCCGTGCCGGCTTTTTTTTGCCTTTGCCGGTGTGTAACTGAGCTGTGCATGTCGTTTACAAATTGATAAAACAATTTTTTTTTTCGCTTGGCAGATTTGAAACGTTGAGCGCGCTTTTTATTCCTGCTTCACAAAAGTTACAAATATCCGTTCTCAAAAATAATGTAAATTCCTGACGTCGAGATCGATCGTTCCAAAAAAAAAAAAAAAAAGTCGAAGCACGCGAACCGGCGGATTGAAAAACCCGAGATAAAGATCGGTCTCTTTGTTGCTCCCACGCTTTCAGAGCTCGGTTCTCAGATTTGCATACTGCGGGCATTGTAAAAAGGGCCCCTCGGCGGCACAAAGCATCGTCGTCGTCGTCTCTCTCCCGAGCTCATAACGCGCACATTATAACGCCACTATACGCGTATACAGCGGTTATGTAAAGTTCATCCAGCGCGCTCCGAATCGCACGTGATCCGAGCCGGCCGATGTGTTTATAAAGAGAATGTCCCCAGATAGAGCACGTGCCCGGGAGAAAGAGAGCTTGCGGCGCTTCTGCGAATTTCGTTCTCCTCGGGGCATTGTGGAAGTCGCCTGCGAGGGAATCTTTGAACTTGTAAGTTTCGATCCCGAAAAAAGGGGCTCCTCGAGTTTGGCGCGTTGTTTATATAAAGCGGTTTTGGCGTTTATTACATTGTGAATAATGCGATTTTAATCTACAGTGCAATCTACAATGACCGTTGAGATAAAAGGCTACCAACTTTTTTTTTTTTTTTTGTCTAGAACTCTTTTTCCGCAGATGATTTTATTTTAATAAAAAAAACACGTTCAACTAAAATCAAAATTGAAATTACGTTGCATCGATATCGATACTCTCAATGTAAACTGTACGAGATATCTGACGTATTTGCACTCGTGCGCATAGATTCCTACACTTTGATATTCATTTTTTAATCAAGCCGGATTATACGCGATATAAATGGTTACATAGTATCTTTATCAATTATTTTAAAATACATTTCACAAGCTTTCCAAAAACATTTAAAAAATCAAAAATACGTCCAATAATTGTTTTATCTCATTAACCATCTTGTTAAAATATAAGGAAAAAAAAACGCAAGAAATTCTATAACTTCTGTAATTGCGTAACGCAGAAAAATGAAGTCTAAAACGTGAGCAATTAAGCATCGGAACAAAACGAGGCTTCGCGAACACAGTGTTTTAAAACGATAGTTCTAAATCTCCGTAATGAGTCGAGTCCATATATCAGTGTCATTTAAAAATTAGTCGTAACCTCTACAGCTTTAACTCGCAGCCACTGGTGTTATGTGAAGCCGTTGCGCGAAGTTTTACGAAGCTACTTTGGCTTTATGTGAGCACGCGGCACTGCGGACGTTTCTCTCTGGGATCGCAATCCTCACGTAACGCGACCTTTTATCTAATTCCCTCCTCTCCCGTTTGTGCTTGCATGACACTGCCGCTCTCGACTTGCGCCAGAATATTTTTCGATATTTCTTTTTTTTTACGTCACGAGTTTCCTTCTTCGTCGCTTTTCGCGAGAGGTTCGTCGAATTCTTTCGCTGAATTTTTGCGGGTCTCTATTGCATGTGCGCGCATTTTAGTGATAAATTTTTACGATAAATTTGATACTGCTGTAAAAAGTGGTTACGTAATTTTATGAATACGTGCTGCTTTTCAGTTAATTATATAGTTGCAAAACTTGTCGTTTAAAAATGTTTACAAATATTTGTATTTTAAATTGGATTGATAAAATAAATTTTTAATAAATTCATACGAAACTTGTTGATTCATTTTTAAAAATAATCACCCACGAACTTGTTGCAAATTCTGTTTACATAAAATCTATATAAAAGACACTGTCATGACTATCTAAATGTTACAACGGTGGACTAAATTTGGAGAGCCTGAAATAGAAATGCAGTGTAATAAGCGTAATTACGAAGAGGGGTTATGGTTTTAATTTGTAATACAAGTCCAGTTTCGTGTGCTTTACCTTTACTTATGTATTATATACTGTTAATTTGCTAATCATATAACCGAATTATACACGAATAGAAATTGCAAGTTGAAGAATAATAATTTATTATATAATGCAACAACATAATTATCCAAAATAAGTTTCAGTTCGTAACATTCTTCAAATTTAATTGTTCAAAGTACAGTATTTTAGTATAAACAAGATAATCTAATCATTTTTATAATTAACATTAATAATTGAACGATGACACCGAGTATTTCGAAACATCTCTAGCAGTACGATTATCAGAATTACAGCCAATACGCTTAAAAAAAGTTTGGCCAATCCCGCAATTCCCCAGAATTTAATTACTCACCTAAACCCTAAAACCACCAGCAATCGCTCAACCTTTTCCACCCACCGACAATCGCTAAACGAGAAATTCCTCAGCCGCAACGCAAGTTACTCCTGGCGCGATGCCCCGCCCGTGAAAGCACCGCGACAACGGCGACGGCGGCGACGAAGAAGACGCACGCAGCCGCGCGAAGGTGGCGGGCTTTCTAACTTGGCACGTGCCTGCATTGTACGAGAGAGAGATCTATTGCGATTTTCGTGCGCCCGACGAAAGAAGCGAATTAGCCGGAAATTTCGCGGAATCCCGTGAGGCGCCGCGATTCGACGAGCCGATAAAGCGGGACAAATGGCCGATATTACAATGTACTGCGCGCGGCGACGCTCGTCCGCGCGTAATCTCGCGACTGTAATCAAACTGCGCTACAGGCGGGACGGCCTAATTGCAGTTAAGGGTCTGGTTTACACTGATTTACAGTTTATTGGGGAAATTTTCGAATATTTTTTTACAAAAAAAAAATAAATAAATAAATAAATTGAGTGACGATTGTTTAAAATTTTTTTAATTTTTACTCGTTAGTTTTTACAGCTGAATTATTGATTTTACATCGAGAAGTTGATATAAAATAACAAACTGACTTGAAGCAACAAAGGAAAAAAATTCACGTCTTCTTCGGTATAATCTGCTTTAATTATATAAGCTTCCTTTGTAGTTATGTAGTTATGTAAAGCGCCAATAACTACAAAATGAAAAAGACTTTATTCCAATTCAAAAATATACGACCGCGCGTGCAGTTAAAATATGCGTCTGACCGGATTCTACATTTATCTGCTACAAAGTGTACATACTTTCTCAATGTGTCCCACTAATTTTCATTGAATCGCCTTGCATAAGTCAACTCGGTATGCGCTCTAGAAAAGATTTTTTCCTCTCTTTTTCCTCTCTGTATAAAATTTGTAAAACGCGCGACGGCAAAATTTTCAAATCACTCAAAAAGCAGCATTAAATTTTATCCTTATATTACCAAAATAAAGCAACAACATCGCGCATCCAAACATATCCAAAAATAACCTCACGCACTGCGCAATCGATCGCCCAAACAATTCACCGAGGCAGCTTACAGACTCAATAAAACGGAATGCTTCAACGCCGAGATTTAATATTTCGTTCCATTCGCGCACATCGGCACCGGAGGAATTAGCGAGGCAAATGTCTTCTTATGTAAAAAGTACAATGCTTTAAAGTGCCTTTTATCGTAAACTCACCTTAACGCCGCGCGAATGACACACGCGCGCGCCCCGGAACGTCGCACGCGACTCGCGCGCAGACATATATATATATCCGCCCTCTCCGTCTCGCTCGCTCGGCGCAGCGCGAGCGGAATGCACCGCCGGCAACACGTGGCTCCGAGCCGCGCGCGCGCGCGGACAAAGAAAAACGTGCGCCGCGCGCGCGGCGGCCGCCTTTTTCTTTCTCCTCGAGTTTTTCGGAGTGATTTCGGAGGGGCGCCGCTGAGAGGCGGCGGCGGGGACAGCGCTTTCCGGGTTGTTAGACTCGCGGGGCGGAAATGGACGGGGGTGGGGTTGCGCAAGGCTGCTGATGAGGTTTACTAGAATTTTTGCGGATAATTGGGTACAAAATGATGCTTTTCGAAGTTTTAAAAGCTCGGAGGGTAATGGCGTGGTTTTCGAAAAAGAAAATAAACTGCATAAAATACCGAGCGAAAACAGTCATTATGTAAATCGGCGGTGGAAGTAAACGCGTCCGCGTTAAGTACAGAATCCGGCTTGCGCTAACGGCTCCGTTTTCGAAAAAGCGTCGACAGAATGTAAGCTCGTTTATTGCTTAAAAGTTTCAAATTGCATTGCGCAACGGCGGTTATAAGGACGGACATGTGTCCTCTCCGTATTGTATAACTTGAAAAATAAATAGAAGACGAGAGCGCGCGAATTAACGTCTTATCCGAGCCTCGGTGACATCGAAAATAAATATACCACCCTCCTCTCTCGCCGAAAAAGCTTGGCTTCGTCCGATTCACCTTCGTTACGTGAGGTCAACGGAATCGGCGAGACCGATGTGTGCGTGATAAACAAGCGAGATAATGCGACAACGAGACTTGCAATTCGATTCGCTCGAAAATGATGCACGCGTAATTAAGACACTCTTGCACCTTCCGAAGAAATTTAAGCTGCCTTTTTTACGATTTATTCGGTTACGTGGCTTTTCTAAGTGAGACGGGATATTTTATTTTATTCTTTCCTATAAATTGATTGCGGAATATACTTTTTTAGGTTTTGGCTAAACAGATTAAACGTTGAGTAAGCTCGCGGAGCTTACTCAAAGTTTATTCGGAAAGGTGTTGTTAAGTAACGAATAGATTTTCCGAAAAATTTGTACTTCACGTAACCCTAGAAAATAGCGCTTATGTTCTTAATTATAGAAGCTTTTAACAAGATAAAAAGTTCATTAAACTCGTTTTTTTTAACAGATTTATACGAGGTTCTATTCTCCATCGCGTAAAAGACTTTTAATACCCGACTCCTATTTTTATTCATCAGAAAATTTGATTCAGAAAAAATATTGTTTTCGCAATTCGACACCATCACCGCCACGCGTCCTCCTTACATAAAGCACTCGAAAAACAAAGACAAACAATATCGCGTCAATCGGCGTCCCACAATAAATCGCACGCATCGCACCCCGCGAACGTCGATTCCCACGACGCCAAGACGTGGGCCGATTCGACAAGTCGAATTCACGCTCATTCATTATATAAAAGCTCGCGTCGGCGCTCTCCGCGCCGCATCTCTCGGGCCGCTTTATTTTTAGCCGCCGCGCGGCGCTCTCCTCTCGAGATGACGATGATACCGCCGAGCAGAAGAAGGGAGCGCGCATTTTGATGTATATTCGCGAAAATCCGAGCCAGGGGGCGGGGAGGGGGGGGACATCGTTTACGTAACGCGGCCACCCGCACGCCGGATTTCGGCGGTTGATTCGCCGAAGCGCCGCTCGTTTATATGCGTGCCGCGCGACGCTTCCGAAGGATTGACCAGGCTTACGTAAAAGTAAGAACCCTCGACGCGGGGGACGCCTCGTTTTTTGCAGCGGTACTCGAGAGCGTCGAGGGCTCGTGCTTGCAGATTTGTGAAGTGTGCTGAATTTGTTGTATTTCGTAGAATTTTTGCTGTGCTAAGCTTCGAGAATTTTATTTTGTTTATGTCAATGAACAAAGTAAATTCGGTTAAGAAAATGGTCCGCGCGACAATTTATCGTTACTGCATTCGCCGCATTAATTTTGGAAAACGAGTTCGTAACAATTATAAAGTAAACCAATTTCAATTAGCCGGGATTATGTAATTTCTAATTCGAAAAGAAACACACTGAACTTAATATTCGAATACTTATCCGAGCTTATGTAAGCGCATAAAAAATATCATTTTTCAAAGAACATCGCGGCGGGCAGAATGAAAACGTTAAAAGTTTATGTTGCTTACGCAACGCGCGCGGCGCACCCGCGCAGCTCTCGATGCGTGTACGCAAATTTTCGTGCGGATGATGATGGCCGCTGAGAGACCTATGCAAATAAGCGGGCATCGGAAATTAATGCATCATTGGGTTTTCCCCTGGAGGAGCTAAACTCGGAGCGACGAAAGGGTGAATTCGGATTTCCGGGATTTTCTTGGTTTTTCGTTGTTTTCGTGTTAGTCAGACTGGTGAGTAACCGCCGCGGAAATTAACGAATAGAAATATTTGAAAATAATATCTATTTTATGAACAGATCTGAAAATATTACGCAATAATTTAAATTAATATTGATAATAACTGTTGAATAATTTGGCGTAATATACTTAAGAGAGTAAATAATTTATTTAAAAACTTTTTTTAGGCAGTTGTTACTGCTTCATTACTTATAAATTTACTTTTTTAAGCACTATTTAATAATTATTACGTGCACAGAAACAAAAATTAAATCACACGAGTATTTAAAGCTGACTATTGCGAAGAAAAATTTCACTCGTCGGAATAAAATTTCAAAGATGTTGATCGAGAAATAAATTGTCGCTGAAAGGCAGCTAAAAGTTCAAACATTATACAACAATCCAAACAGCTGAAATATATGTATACCATTTTTCAGTAAACAAGAGTCATCCTCCCAAATAAACTTATGAGAAACACTCGGTTCCTAGCTCAAATCTTGCAAGCTACTTTTTATATAACATTCAACACTAATACTGCTTAAGTAACCCTCTTCCTTTTACGGTATTCAATACTAGTTCAATCCACCCTTCATATTCCGTACAACAATTGATGCACCAATAAACTAAAATGTTTCTGATCTTTTCCTATTATATATGAACCAGTCCTACAAAAGGGTATTTATTCCGGTAAAATCGTGAAACGAAACGTATCCATTAATCCGCTTCCTCCGATGTAACGCGCTTTTGTCGTAACTTTTACGAAACATCCGCTTTAAAACTCGACAAAATCTACCGATGTTAATTTCTCCCCTCCTTTGTCTGCCTTTCGTTGTCATCGAAAATCTGTCGGCCGGCAGTTTCTACATTACGAAAATTTCTATCACGGCTCGGTGACCGCCCATTTCACGATAAGCTGACATCGAAATCGCAAAGGTACAGAAAAAGAGGCGTAATTGATATACAAGTTTTTTTAATTTTCATGTAAATTTTAACGAGTCATTAAAGGAAAGAATTCTTTCGATTGTTTTCAGAAAAAGATAATGCATTTTAATTGCTTGCAGAGAAGCTAAAAGCTTTTTAGAGATAATGAAAGTCGAAGTCTTATCAATCAAATTAATATTATCTTATTATCTCTTATTTGGCCTTTTAAAAGATAAAGTTTACAGCCTTGACCCCCGCTTTAATCTTGATAAACTTTTGCAAAATACTTTCGAACAAGCACAAAATTAGATCTCGACGATTAACATTCCATTTTCATCGAATTTCCCAAATCGAGCTTCAAAACTTCGGCAATAAAGAATTCAATCGAGTCCAGAGAAAATCCAGCGATTCGAAATCTAGAGCGATAAAGGCGCTAAAAACACCTCTCCATAGCTTCTCACCCGCCCGAGAAACGAGCCTCGTTCCTATTCCGAACCATCGGCCCGTTCCTTCGAATGGGACCTCGCTGGCAGCCTCGCAAGTGTTGCGCGAAATTTCGCGAAATTACATAAGAAAATTCGCGTAAACAATGAAGCCGGTATCAATCTACCACTATAACAGTCCCTCCCCGTCGGTGATCTACGCACCAACCGCGTCCCCGATGAATCAGTCGCAGCGCCTCCCGATCTCGTATACGACGCCGCCGAAATAAACTGCCAAAAAGCCGGCGGCGCGCGCAAGCTCTCGACGCGCAGAAAGCTTCCTCGCTCGGCTGCCTTTACGTAATTGTCGGCGGCGGCTTTTCGATGATTAACAATTTGTTTTGCGATCGGCTGCAAAGGTGACTCTCCTCTCTCTCTCTCTCTCTCTCTCTCGCTTCGCGAATATAACGCTCGCTCGCGCGCGCGGCACAAATAGCTTATGTAAGCGCGCGAGCGCGCCAGATAAATGCGCATGCAGCCGAAGATTAAAGCTCTCCGCGCGCGGAGAGCCGATCGGCGCGCAATCGTCGTGCGTTCTATTCTTGCGATTTTTGCCTGGCCCGAGGGGGACTCTTTGCGATTGGTTTCGGGGTATCGCGCGTTTTTCGACGATGACTCGGGAATGGAGACGAGCCTTTGTGGTGCCGAAGTGTGTCGATTGTGAGACGCGAGCTTGGTCCGAATGATTTGGGCGCTAAGATTATTCTTTCTTCTTGAATTGAAGATTATTGTAAAGTAAAAATAAACTGTTAAACGCAGAAGTAAAAGTAAAAAAAAATTGTTGTTTCTGCATTAAGGAAATGATTTATTACGAGTGCTTTTTCAAGTTTGTTAAAAACATGTTTTTATTTTCATAAATTCGAAACGCCCGACGATTGAGATCGCGTTTTAATTCAGAGTCATGAGTTAATAATAATTATAATTTATTGAATTAAGAAAATTAGTTTTCTTAATTTCAATGTTTGCATTGTTCAGTCAAATTAAATAATATTGTTGAAAAATATTTGTAGTCATTATTAGTACGGGTATTATATAAATGACTCTTTAATTGATTAAAATTAAAAAACAATTTTTGAGCTTTAAATAGCCAGAGTACGTGCTTCTTAATCAATGCTTCAATTTTATGTTGATTGTCAATAAACGATTCGCGCGTGCATAAACAATCGGCAGAAAGGTCATAATATTCAAGTTCTTGTTCGATAAAAATTCACTGGTATCCATTTATATAACAATTATTTTTTTTTCTTTGAAAAAGCGTATTTGTTTGTTAAATATTTTTATTTTTTAATTATTATATCAAAATTATATTTGTACCGTTTGAACTCATTCAACCGAGTTATCAAAGAATATAAAAATATATTATAATTCATAAAAAACTTATTTATATGATGTTTTACTTTGAAAACATAAAAGCACAAAATCCTTTTAAAAAGTCCATCGCAGTTTTTCAAATCAATAAAATCAATTAACAAAAATAAAAACTAAATTGTAGAACAAAAAAATAAACGACTACTTGGGGATAAAAGAAAATTGCGAGCTTTTCGCGATTCAAAACAATATTTCAAAATTTGAGCTATTAGTTACCGCGTGTCGCGGGCTGCATTGTTGCAATAATCCCAAGTGTACGTAAGTCAGAGGCGTAAATAAGCGGCTCAAGAAAGAAAAGCAATCTTATCTGCTTTCCAAGACTTTGAGGCGATACAGCGAAGTGTAAGCCTTGGGTCTATACGCTCGGCGCGCCATGGAAGTATCGATGCAATTCAATTAGAATATGCGGCTATTAATCTCATTTTGAAATTAAAATTTAAATCGCGCTCGGCCTGCTCACGTGGCCCTTACATAAGAATCAATTGGATTTTGCGCCGCAAACACTCGCATTTTCATTATATTCGCTCGAAATCTCTCGCGCACTTTTTTCGTCTGTATAAGATACGTCCGAAGATTGGGGAGAGTCGCTAATATAATAAATTCATCATTATCTCCAAGTTTTTGCCATTTATTTCTTGCAGTTTGTATGCACTGATGATTAAAAACAGAAGATAAGATAAGGGAAATTAAACAAAAAGCTATCTTCAATTTGTTCACTTTGTACGCTTTTTTTAAAGTATGCGAGCGGATGTTTGAGCGATACATTGTCAATGTAAATTATTAATATATGCTTTCATTCATAAAGAGCTTCAACATTTTTAAGCGATAAAGTATCATTTAGCACAAATATATATACCCATTTTAAACTTTAAAATATTTTCGAGGAACCTGTCAATTAATAGTAACAATTCGTTGTAAATTTGCCTTAATTGTGCTTAAGAAATTTGTGCCTCATTTACTAAATAAATGAAATAAATTCAAGCCCATTATATGAGCAGCGGGGATACCTTGTATTATGAATTAATGATGTCACTAATTCATTTCCTAATATTTCATAATTTGAAGTAGCTTGTAATAATTACGCTATACGTTTGTCGATCGGTTATTCCGCTTTATGAGAATAACAAGAAGAAGTGGAAATCGTCATAACGGACGTCATCGTCCCGTTGCGTGAGTTCCCCCCTTTGACGCGTCTCGGAGCCAGGCCTCCTGTGACTCGAATTCTCCGACGCGAATTCCGTCCGAGCCTCTTACGTGCATCCCCATTGTCGCGCATCCAAAGCCTGTGTCATCATCGTCGTCGTGAAAATAATTTTTCGAAGCTAAAGATTTTTCGATATACACCGCAAACTGTATCATCCCAGAAAGCAGCTCGTCGCGAAACGACCTCTTCATTGCGCCTCGTAAAAAGCGATCCTACCCCGAGACAAACAATAAAAGTCAGAGCTCTCAATCTTATCGGAAGGGATAAGCTTCCCTCGCGTAAAGCTCAATCCTCCCCCCCTTAAAAATTTGATGGATCGCGTAAAACCCGTCGACGCTCGACCGTAAACAAGTCGTAAATTTTAGGACAGCCATCCGCGACGCGACCCACCCTCCCGCCGGGAGATGGGGGGGAGGGGGTGGTATAGCGAGAGGTCGATTACGCGGGGCGTTCGTCGAGTCATGCCTCGTGGTGCAGCCCGACGGTCCCTTAGGCGCAGGCGCGAGTTCCGCTCATGCGTGCTTGGCTCCTCTCTCTCGGGACGCTCCTCGGGGCTGGCCAGTGGAAAGTAGAAAAGTGCCCGGGCGACCAGCTCTGCCAGCTCGGCGATCTCGCTGACCGGAGAGTACCTCTCGGGTTTTTCGTGGTACATACACCTCGGCGACGAGGCCTTCGACTCCTTCGACAGGCGGCTGTGCTTCCGCGCGAGATATACCCTCCGAGCGCTGGGACGAGGAAGGGAGGGAGCGGGGCTGCAGCGCTTGGCATCGCCGGCGCGGCAACAGTGCCGCCCGCGGACAACAAGTGTCCCTCTCTGACCCGATAGCTGGCTGTTGTTGTTTTCCTCCCGCGACTGGCCAAATGCTCGACGTCTACGATACGTAGAGAGAGAGAGAGAGAAAGAGTCGACGCGATCGGAATTGCTGATCGATCTGCTCAATGGGTGGAGAGTCCGAACTGGAGTAGATTGATAAGCCCAGCCTGCAGTTGAGTTATTCTTTTGTACGGAGGAAAAAAGTGTGCTAAGCCATTCGGAGGGAAAGCTCGAAGAGTGTCTAAGTTCAGGACTGATACAAGATAAATTCAGGTGTCTCGTTGCCTATGGATCCGGGACAGCTGCCTCCGCGATTTCCATTGACCTTTTGAATCAAACATTTTATTCCTCGTTCATTTGCTTAAAAATTTGCCCGCCGAGGTGTCGAGGCAATCCTAGAGATCTCGAAGCGATTTCGAAGTCGAATTTTGAAATTCAAAATGGCGGATCCGGCGCGTTGAAATTTAATGCAAACCGGAGATTTCTAAGAGCGTCGAATGATAAGCAGTGCCAATCAAGATGCCGGAGTTCCTGAAGAAGTCCCTAAACTTCGTGCTCGAGAAGATCACGATAATCTGCAAGCACAACTGCACGCAGTTCGAGCTGTTCCTCTCAGCCTTCGTCTACTTCTTCTTCTTCCTGCTAATATAATCATCGAGTAATCCGGAGAGCATACATCGACCGCGAGCGAGACGGCGCCGCCGAGCCTCCCGAGCTTTCGCCTCGGCACCCTCTCCCCCGTCCGTCGTCATCGGCCACCCCGAAAAGCCGCTCCTCCGCCCGATGGACAATCGCCGGAGCGACGAGGCAGTGACGACAGGTATTACGGGTCCACGTGCAGCCCCTCGTTACCTCAGTCTGATTCAGCGACGGGCCAACGCGGCAACGTCTTCGGATGAGACAAAGCTCGCCACCCCCGGCGGCCCCTCCCATCTCGGGAAGTCCGTCGTCATCGGTACGTAATCGCGCGTCGAATTACGTCGCGGCGGCCGGGTGACGCGCGGGACCGAGAGAAGGATCCACGAGCGTCGTCGCCGCTGCTCCTTACGCCGCTCGAGGTTAGCTCTCTCTCTCTCTCCCTCTCTCTCTCATTCGCTCGGCCGCGGCGGCGCGTCGATCGAAGCGCGACTCTGCTACCAGCGAGCACCCCACCACCACCACCACCGCCGCGGCCGCCGCCGCCGCCGCCGCCGTCGAGTACAGCAGAGCGAGGCGCGAAAGCCGACAGTCGTCGGGGGAACCTCAGAGCGGCGAGGAGGCCGGAACGCGCTCAGCTGCTCCGCCGTGCCTAAACCGCGTGCTCTTCCATCCCTGCCCCGCTGCCCGCCGACGTACACAGTAAACAACGCGCGCGCCAAGTGCCAACGCGCGCAGCCTCGTTGTACCCCCCGAGATTTTGTGAACCAGTGCTACGGACAGTGTTCAAAGTGAATCCCACGGCCCAAGTTTCGTTGTTCTTTTTGTTTTTCATCTACCTTTTGTTATTGGTTTGGCTGCTGGTCGTCAGTTGGCTGGAGGAGGACGCCGAGTACTGACACCGCTTCGAGCGAGAGACATGACCAGGAGCCTCGGAGCCTCCGAGGCAGCTGGAAGGGTGAAGACGACCGAGCTCGCGACCAAGTAGTACACGCATACACACACACACACCGACAGTTCGAAGCTGAGAGAGAGAGAGAGAGAGAGAGAGAGAGAGAAATTTGGATATGACGGAAATGGCCAAGGAGGCGTTCGCCTCGCGCAACTACCTGCTCGCCGTCGAGATGTACGAGCGCTGCCTGAAGCAGCAGGCACCCAACTTCGACGTCCTCTTCGGCTACGGGGACTCCCTCGCCCGGTGCGGCAGGATCCGCGAGTCCATCGACGTGTACTCGCGCTGCCTCGCCCTCGGCAACGTGCCCTCCGACAAGCTCCGCCACCTGGTTAACGCGCTCCTCGAGGAGCTGGGCGTCCCCGCCACCAGCGGCACCGCCTCCACGCAGGCCTCGCGCTCCAGGAGCTGGACCAGCGAGACCAGCTCGTTCGCCTGCCCGACCTGCGAGGGCGCGATGTACCAGCCGGTGACCCTCGACTGCGGCCACACGTTCTGCCGGGCCTGCCTCGTGGAGAGCGACTGCTGCCGGGTCTGCGGCCAGAGGAGGCTCGCCGACGAGAGCGCGACGCCGCCCCACTGCCCGGAGACGAACGTCCTCGTGCAGAGGCTCGTCGAGAAGTGGTGGCCCCGGGAGGCGGAGGCCAGTGCCGCCAGGCACGAGGCCGATCTCCTCATGAAGAAGGGACACCTCAACCAGGCCCTGGAGAGATACGACCTTGCCGTGCAGCTCGGTGAGTGAGAACGCATTGTCTCTGTGCATGCGGGGGGTCAGTGACCTCGGTGGGACGCCTCGCTCTCCCGCGGTTGGAGCGGGGTTTTCAATGGAGATTGGGGGGATTTAAGGGCTCCTTTCGATGCGAGGAGAATCGGGATTAACGGTTAAAGCGAGGAACCGGTGGGAAGATATGTAAGTAGATGACAGCCGGCTTGGGTAAGACAGCCTTACTCGTTCGGCTATTATCTGCTTCTGTAAATAAGACACATTGTTCGCGCTGTGTTCCATTAAATTACGTGATCGTGCTTTAAAGAAACGAGACTATTTTGGAGAACGTTTGCCAATAAAATTCTTCGTTCTTAAGGTTATTGCCCGGCACTTTATAATTGGAAATGACATCCTATCGATAAAGTTTATGTCAATTATTCGAAGTAATTAGTTAAACGGCATTTTGACGAAACATTCTGCAGTTATTTTTCATTTAGCCGACTTTTACTGCTCGAAAACGATTAAATGATAAGAGCTCAAGTACGAAATTACGGTCTTCGTGCAACCAAAGCATTACCCTTGCATCAGTTACAAAAGTATGCTGGACTGTAAAAAATTAAAATATCCTGGTTTCAATCAAGAGAATCTACCGGCACTTTTGGCAAAGCTTTTGGGTAAATTAATTTTTCATTTCTTAAAAATACTTGCGATAGGAATCGCTCGACTAATTAAACGTCTCAATTCAATTTTTTAAACAGTTCTTTATTATATTTCACATTACACAACATCAAATATATTTTTACTTGCAATTAAAATACTTTAAAGCCTTTCCTATCATTTAAAACGTCTCATCCTTTTTAGCGAACGAATAAAACAGATGCGATACATAATAGTTTTCGTGTTATGAAACGCGTGTATTTTTAATATACGTTTGTTCTCGGATAGAATATTTAAGGTTATGTAAAACAGTGCAGAGTAAATTATGTAATGTAGTCGAGGGCATGTTGCATGTATCGCACCGAATGACTTGACAAAAGCAAGGTGTCGTGAACGCAATTAATTAGAAAAATCGCTAAATTTGAAATCCGGGAATAAAAAGAAGCAACGCCGTTTGTGTAAACAAACCATTTGTTTTTTCTTGCTTTTAAAAATTCGCATCTCGTACAAAAACTGAAAGAAATTTCAATGATTCTAAACCTGCATTGCTCGGACGAACGTTAGTAAAGTAAAATAATTTTTATGCGTCGCATAAAGAGGTAAAGCAGCAAATAACTGCTCGTAAAATTACTGCCTGATAAACTCATTCCAAAAGGAAGCGCATGAAAAGCTCGGATATATTGTATAATTGCAAAATAAATCAAAGCAAAAACGTTCCGAATAGCCGTATATAATATTTAACGCTCAGATGACCGCCATTATCCAGTGACCCAAATTAATATACGACCACGCCAACATTTAACAATTTTAAAAACGATATACTTGAACAAGTCATACTTGGAAAATGAAGTCATCGTTCTCTTTAACTCTCGAGATATTTTTTACTTTGTAAATCGTTCATAAAATTAAAAACGTTTACGTACCGAAGAAATATTTATTGCTCGCTACCAAGTTTCATTGAGTGCAGGTTACACAACTATCGCAGAAATAAACATTATTTAAATTGAGAAGCGCTGCTTTGCGGTCGGGAAAGAAAAAAAAAAGAGAATTTTTGCGATAACGCGTGTGCATTTCATGCGTCGCGCGATTTTGTCGCCGACGAATCTGGGTATTTATAAGAAAGAAAAAAAATCGAAAGAGAACACGCGCCGAGTCGTCGAACGGATCCGAGCCGTTTAGCTCCAACCGCGCGCCGAAACCTGCAACTACGTACTGCCAAATAACCTCTCGCTGCTCTCCCTCCCTTTTTATATAACAAAGTCTATTTTTTTATTAAACCAGTTACACAATGTTTCAGCGTAAAAAAATTACGTAAAGCTCAGCTTCTAGGGTAGATGGCTCAATTACTCGCTGCGAGCCGAGTGCGACTTTTGATTTATACCGCTTGAAGTTTCAAAGCGTATTTTACGTTTTACATAAACCCTAAAGTGCGATCGATTAAGGACAAAAATGCCTTTTCTAATAGTTAATAACGACAATGTTTTGTAATAAAAGCAGGCAATAGCCGCGGACGTAAACTGCGCCGGGAAATTATTTTTTAATAAAGCTTTATAATTTTTGTACTCTCTATCGAATCTCAAAAAATGTATTTTACATAGAACAGAGTAGGAAATCGTTCGACTCTGACTAAAAAGATTGCATAAGTCGTCATCCTTTTACACCAAATTCACCGATAGTTGAATCACTCATGCTTTCGTCAAACAAATAGCCCCGACTTCCTGGGATTCCTCCGTTTAATAAGTAAATTAATCCAGCCGTTAAAAAGCTTCTCCGCGTATCACTGGAATTCACTGAAACAATTTACACCTCCCGCTCGTAATTCCACGATAAGCGATAAAGACTCCGTTACATAATTCCACACATTTTCCCCGCCTACCAAAAGCCCAGAGACACACCGCAGTCTCCAAAAAACCGACTCCACCGATCCTTAGCCTCGCGACCCTCCTCCCCCGCCAAAGTGGGCCCTTCGCCCGGTGCGCGAAATCCGCTCGAAGAATAATACGTAACACGTCGGAGGCGCTCGCTGACGTATACGCCGGCACGTCGGGTACGTGTTGCTCTCGAATCCGAGCGCGCGTCGCGCGCGACGCGATGACTCACGCTCGGCGGCGAGCGGAGCACGCGCGCGAGCGAGAGGCAGCCGCGGCGATTGGGAGAGTATCGCGACGGAAATTAGACGGAGCGATATCGGAAGCCCGGTTCCGCTTGCGTTGAGAGGCCGTTTTTCGAGGGGCCTTTCGCGCCGTCTTTTTTTTCTTTTTTTTTTAATTCAAAAGATGAATTAGCTTTTTGAGGTGATTGGACAGAGTGGGGAGTAATGATATTGGCTGTTTTCAATGATAGAAGTAGTTTTGAATTATTGAAGATTTGAAGTTTCCTTATTATCTTTGCAACTCAATGAGTTCATAATAAGGGTGTGCGATAGCTTTCAGCACTTGACTTTGAGAGATAACTTGAGTGCAGGAAATGAAGCGGCAGATTTCGAAAAATTTTGCATTACTTTTAAAGAATATCGATTTAAATCAACATATTTATTATATGACTTTCGTAACTGTCATAAATTCGTATTTTTTCTTTACTGCTATCTAAAGTAAACCCGAGCTTAATAAGTTCGAAGATTAATTATTGTACTTTTCAAAAATTAGCCTATTAGTTATATATTTCAAGTCAATTTAAAAGCTGCCAAGTTAAGATAAACAATAATCAAGCAGAACCTTCGCAATGTTTGTCTACGGTATCAAGCGGAGCATCTCGCGAGGAGCCATTTTTAAAGATAATCTCCTTTGATCTTCCGTGCAAGGTCTACTTTCTCGCCGCGACCTCGACGGAATCGGGGTAAATAAACTGTTTCACGGCAACGCCGCGCTCTTTCGAGGTCTCGGTATACTTTACGAAATTGTACGCTGCACTCAGGTATACTGCACTTCCCCTCCCGGGAGAAGACGGCTTGAAAATCATTTCCAAAAAGTCCCCTCAAAAGTAATACCAGCGATCAATTAATCGGGACCGCGAAACCGGCAGCCACCCATATAAATCCTCGGCGCTCGCAAGAGCGAAAAGAGCTCGCGGGGTCCGATTGAAAACAAGCGCCGGCAAATTTCTCCCGGACCGGCGAGCGAGACGGCCGAAGAAGTGTTTTTAATCAGGCCGACGGGGGGCTGACGACCTCGCAGCTGCCGAGAGCGGCGCGCTATTCGCTCCCTGCCCTCGAACTCCTTTGTGCGGATTCCCAGACGTCGGAATAAGCGGCCGGTGCACGCGTCATTGGTTCATCCGAGCCTCTTTCTCTCTCTCTCTCTCTCTCTCTGTCTCTCGCCGCCGTCGTTTAAATATCCACGCCACAAGTTGCCGCCGATTTTTGGATCGCTTCCATTCTAATTTTAATGGCTTTCGAATCTCTCTCTTTGTCTTTCGCAAAATGCATTGTGATGCGATATTCGTCGGAAATTTAATTCTATGCCACTGGCTGAAAATGACGAAACCAGCGCGCGACAAAGAGCCAGTTTTCGAAGGAGAACCCGCAGCCGGTTGCAAAACTACTCCGAGCAAAAAACTCCTCTCTCTCTCTCGCCCCTCGAAACTTCCACTCTCCTTCTGCGAATCCCCCCCAACGCCATTTCAGGCGCACTCTTCCACGCGCGATCTTCGAAAACGATTCTGGCGAGTCTGTTCGTTCCGCTGCAGCGACCGCGACGACCTTGCGTGCAGCGCGCGTCGACTGCGACTTCCAGGTCGTCGAACTCCTCTCCCGCTAAAAGCCTCAAGGTCAGAGCCGCTCGCTCTTTCTTTCTCTCTCTCTCTCTCTCTCGGGAGATCGGGCGGCGTTGCAGCGAGACACGCGGCGTTAATGACTCTCGCGGTGTGTGCCTTCTGTCTCCCCCCCCCCCCCCCCCCCCCC